>FIZR01019929.1:0-31597 GCA_900060175.1 Ferrisia virgata | reverse complement strand
TTTTCGTTGATCTGATCAAATTTTCATGATTTACAAGACGATGAGATAATTTTGAGATTTGAAAAATTCGCCAAAATTCAAGAAAATCATCTCAAAACTTGAAATTTTGGAAATTGAGTTCTTTTAACATGTACTTTCAATTTTTTCATTTATTGACTCGAAATTTTGCTTCGAGTTGGGATACTCCCCCTCCCCCCTTGTTTATTATGAAAAAGTTGTAAAAAATGGTTTGGGGGGGGTTGATTTTTTTGAGTATGTTGCACTCAGTTTCTGAACCCTAAAAAAAATATATGCGATAGAATACCATCTAACAAGAATAATAAAACAAATTTTCAGCCATAAGTCTCTCGCCCCCTCAAAAAAAAATATTAAACATTTTTTTTTTCAAAATTTCAATATGAAAAAAAAAAATTGGGAAAATGTGAATCGAAAATTTTCAAAAAATTCTCATTCATGGTACTCAGCAAGATGTATAATCTGTGAAAATTTCAAAACTTTTAACCCTCCTTTTTTCCTGAGATACCGCTTGTGGAAATTACGACATTGAGAGTGGGGTGATAATTCCAGAAGTGGTGGGTGTAGGGGGGGGGGTCAGTATTTTTATTTTTTTTTTTGAGATGTTTTTAGACCATGAGTAAGTTTTTGGTTCAAGTTTGATGGATTTTGGGTCGGGGGCCGTCCGTTTTTGACCTTAATAAGAAAAGGCTCTTTGGCGTTACCAGAAGTCCTGTACTCCTGAATACTATAAATCTGCAACTTTTCCTACACCGCGGCTCATAGTTTCGAGAAAAGTGACGCGCGAAAGGAATCCATTATAAAAATTATGAACAACACCTTCATTCATTTAGCTCGGCGGTACACGTACATATCAAATAATCGACATACCTTTCGGTGTGATTCGGGAATTTCTCGCAATTAGTCTCGAATTACGTTCGAAGTGAACAATGGCTAACACGTCGCTGGACACACACCGCAGACTGATACAGATACCGATACGACACACGTTTCGTAACACTGGTGTTTGAAAAGATATCTGACACGACCTCGACGTGTTCGTTCGGTTTTAAAGGATGAGCTTTCCAAAAAAAAAAGAAGAAAAAATTCTCGAATTTGTATTAAATTCGTATATCGAATTACGAACTAGAATCTATCTAGTACATGTGTATCGCATTTCGAATTGATTCGATTCAATTAGTAGGTAGGTACCTACCACTGAAGGCGATTTTTTTTTGGCTAAAAAGCCAAACTAACTCGGGGTCGCTCTCGACATGATGTCTGGCTACTATTTTCAATACTGTGGACTGAGAAAAATTCCATTGTTCCCTGGTGACTTTTACGTATCCCACGAAAATTTTCATTTATTCGATTTATTTCTCGCTGTTCTCGAGAGTGGGCATTGATTTGCGATAATAATGCGTATACATTTATATTGTACATAGATACCGGTGTAATTTAGATACTTAACTTATTCTCACTGGGATATCGATTGTCTTTATTTACGAGGCGACGACGATGTACAACCGTATGTTCCATATCTGTGTAGATTCTTATAAAGACTTATTATATAGATAATCTCGGGAGAAAGGCGATTTACTCGTATACTTCCTACGTCTAGCGGTCAAGTACATTGCGTATGTAGCAAGGTAAGTAGGGCGTATCCATTTACATTTTGGATTGTATGATAGAGAAAGACAGACAGACAGACGTAGATTGAAAGAGTGACGTAGACAGAGAAGGTGGTGTTAGTTTAATTATCTTCCTGGATTTTACGAGCATGCTGACTCGTGTAAGAGGTGAGAGAATGTCGCTCGAAAAATTTATTTCAAATGAATACCTACCTTCACCTACCTCTATATACCTACCAACGTATAAATTTTTACTAGATTAACTCGAACGTTGATTTGTAGAAAAAGTTTTATTATACATAAAAATGTGTAACAAAGAAAATCGTAGTTTCTATAAAAAGTAACTCTATTTCATAATGGCTGGTTTTTTGCGCGTAAATTTACAAATTGAAATATATGTAACAAATGGAGACCAAAGAAGATAACTACAATGTGAGGAAAGAAGTAATGCTGTATTTTCGAGGTTTCGAATGGTGGAAAATTTTGAACAGTACCAGTACCAGTATAAAATTAATACGTAAATAAAAAAAAGCTCGCCTTAGCCTAACTTGTACGTACGTACGTACATAAAAACGAATGAGATCGTCTAGACTTTGTTGAAGGTATAACTAAATCCATCTGGTGATCTGTTCAAGCTGAGTTTTCCAGGTGGAAAAAATCGATGAGGAGGTTCGGTAGTGCTGATGTATTGATTAGCAGCGTAACTAGGAACAGAAGCATAAGAGGAGGCTGGAGCTGACGGCGGTACTCCGCTCAAAGATGGCGATCTGTATTGAAATTGGACGGGATTGTATTGGGGTTGCGGTTGGTATTGCGTATTCGGAGTATTGTATTGGTAATTGTTATTATAGCTGTAGTCTTGACTGGGTTTGTATTGCCCATCGTCTTGGTAATCGTCTTCCGGATTGTATTGGCCAGTTTGTTGTTGGATACTGTTACTTGGAACGACGGCAGCGGCCGGAACTGCGGGTGCGACCGGTGCCTGCGGTACAGGCGGTACCGGAATGTGATCTCCGGTCGCTCTGAAACCGTCTTTGCCAGCCGTATAGGTTACGGTGCGACGTTGGCCGGTGGGATCGATATAGCTGTAGCTGCCACGTCGGTTACCTTGGCCGTCGGATTCTTCTTTGAATTCCACTCCATCTTCTTGCTTGTAGGTTGAGCCGAATTGACCGTTTACCGCCAAGTAGCGAGCTTCTTCCAGAATGGCAGCGTCTTTCGATGGTTTTTGGTACTGACCGGTCGAGGAAGCTATCAGAGCGCAGGCGACTACCTGTCGAATGCGCCGAAAAAACAAATAGGTAAAATGTTGACAGGTTTTTGTAGCGTTTCAGAATTATTGTAAACGTCATTTCTAATGAATGACGGCGCAGGGCAGGGTGGTTGTAACGGTGGATCAGCAAAAATTATACATTTTTGTTACGAGTTTTCATCGAACTGATATCGATCAAGGGTTACTTTAGGGGGGGGGGGTCACGATCAAGAGCTGGTGATCAAAATTCCATTAGTGAGATGAAAAATGTAGCAGTTAGTGTGATTTCAGATCGGCGAATTTTCAATAATTTTCATCATTATCGAAAGGGTTTGGGGCGGACGTGAATTGAAAATATATGGAACTCAGGGTTAGAGGTAAATTTGAACTTTTTCCCTCGCAATTTTTAATATTTTGCCTGATTACCAATGTCATATTGTCAATTGAAATCAAGTTTTGATAGACTATCTACTTACGAAACATGCAGAGAAAATATCCAAAATCTACGTTAGGATCCTAAAAAAAAAGTATTGAGATAATTTTTGGGCATGTCAGATATAATTTTTTTACTCCTCTCTCCCCTCCACCCTCAAGAAGGTTGAAATCATTTTTATCCGGCTCTGTACTGACCAAGATCGATAAAATTTGGCCAGTAGGCTTATACTGGTGACGTATTCGATGCTATGTGAGTGGGGATGACTGTAAGTCAAAATTTACTTATGCCCAAATTTGGGGGAGGGGGGGTGCTAAGGGGTCATAATCGCAAAAACTGTTCGCTGTCGAATCAATCAATGGTAAATCAAGTTGAATAATATTTTCAAAAAAAAATCCACCTCCTACATCCATCCGAAGGGAGGATATGGGGTTTTCCCAATTTTGACATTGAAAAAGAGGGTTTACTCGCGCCCCTCTCTTCTCCCCGCCCACACACACACACACACACCTAAACTAGATAGTTAAAATTTGGCGTGAAGTTTGAGTAATGCCCTTGATGTGTATTTTGTGTGTTTTGGCTTTTCATCTCTGTTGCACCTCTTCACAGCTTCAAAAATTCGTACCATTTTCCCAGTTTTTCTCGAGTATAACTCCTCTTTAAATAAAGGAAATGAAATCGCGCACGAAGAGAAGGTGGGTGGGGGAGGGGCGGGGAGGCACTGAAATATTTTCATTTTCCTTTATTGTATAAAAATGCTCGAGCTAAGTAAGCGTTGGTGAAATTTTTTTTAAATTCGAATTTTTATTGAACGAATAATGTATTTTTCCAGAGCTTTTGGCCGAAACTTGTAAAAAATTAAAATCAAAAATATTCGTACGACTGTTGGGCAGTTTTTTTTTTTTTTTTTTTTTTTTTCAAAAAATCAGCTTTTATGATTAATTTTTTTTTTTTTTTTTTTTTTTTTTCAAAAAATCAGCTTTTATGATTAATTTGATACGCTGCTGTCTGAGCTCAGATCACGAAAAAATAGATTTAAAATTCCACCAGGGGGGATATAACGCCTTTTGTATCACTCTCAATTGCAGATTGGATTGAGGTGGGGGGGAGGGGCGCTGAAAGGATTCGATATATTTTGTAATTTTGAACGTTACAAAAAATGATTTACAAAAGTTCCGATTATCAAGAAATTTTTTTGCTGAATTTAAAAGTACAAAAAAATATTTCCCATCTCTTCTTCTTGTCCCCCCCCCCCACATGCTAAAAAATTCGAGAGAAAATTCTTGGAAGTATCGAATTTCGAATATCAAATTATTGGTAACGTGTAAAGTTTCATGGTGCTTATTTTTTGGCTTCGACAACTTTTTGGCAACTTTTTTACGTCCAAAAAAAGTGAATTTCACCTAAAAAAAAATGCTCAAATTTGACTTTAGTTTTGATGAATATTTTTTTAGAATCTGAAGTAGGTAAATACCTGTGTTGAATTTCTAAATTATCAGTTTTTTAAAAAATTGAAACGAGTATTCCATTCAAAATGATAATCTTTGGGTGTAATGTGCTTATCAAAAAGTTGACTAGGTTTTTTTGTTTCAATTTTCGAAACAATCGGTTTAAATTGCGACGGGTGTTTCTTGGTCCTGAAGACTTGAAAAGGACCTCAAAAAGTTATCGTAACTAAAAATAATTCCAACTGCTGATGGCTATAGTCTTAATTAAATTTTAGCACGAAAGAAAACTTAACGTGCCTTCTTATTGTGTACTCCTAGAAGTAGGGTGAAAATTCGATTCACTTCGTGCAAAATGGAAAAACTAAGCTCGAATTCGTATTCACAAGGTGCAAATTATCGTTTGGTGAACATCTAATACGATAATTTTATTGTAAATTTTCAATTTTAAATCGTAGCAGATGCCAAAAGAGGTAATTTGATTCGTTGAATACGAATTTTAAGGTCAATTTTTACCATTAGAGTGCGTTAAAAATTTTTCAGCGATTTTTTAGAATTTCTAAAGAATGAGAAAAATGGCAATTTTTTTTGAATTTACGTTGAATTCACGAGTGTTAACTTTGTAAAAAATCACCTTGCAAGAAAAATTAAGGTCTCCAAAAATTTTACAATTTTTATATAAAATGTATCCCAAAAATAAGAACCGAAATAGGATGAAAAATTATAAAAAAAAAAAAAAAGGAAAAAATAAATTGACGAAACAAAGTAGATTATGTACTTACCGTAAAAGCAATCATGTTGAAAATCGATTAAGTTTAACTACGTAAGTAATGACTTTTTTTTTTTCAGTCAGAAAACTCACCGATCGACCGGTCTTACTATGTGTATACTACAATACTATACCGAGTACAATAGTGTAAGTATTGGAAAAAAAATAAAAGGCGACTATCTCACGAATGAGTTTGGCGTATTATTATATATAGTGCACGTAGAATTGTAATGTACTCTACCTATGTATAGTGGTTGTCCTTAAGCAAGGTTATACTAACTACATCATCTTTGAAATGTGTACCTTTTTTTACTTCTTCTTCTTCTTCTTCTTCTAACTCTGTTCACTTCGGTCATACTTGATTATTGCACACACACGAAATTAATCCTTAGGCGATATTGGCGCCCGGTGTAGGGCGCAGGGCGAGTGTAAGTCACAGTATGGTACATATTTCTGGGTTAATGTCGTATAGATAGGTAGGTACTATAGGTATATACGTACATCTCTGTATAGGTGATATGGTTTCAATATGAAGAGGTAATAAAAGTAAAATGCGTTCGATTAAGGTGTACCTATGGTTTTGGTTTGGTTTGGTTTGGTTTGATTTAATTCTAAATACAAAATACTTACTTATACTGCTAGAGTATCGCATGGCTATTGTTTGTGATCCGGATGACAAGGTGAATAAGTATGTAGGAATCGATACATCGATGATTATGTTACCGCGATATTTCGCATCGTATCGATTACAGCTTCATCTTCGACTATAGGCGTACTTATAGTCTCATTTTAGCTAATATAAAAAACAACCAGCTGCAGTTGAGGAAGAAGGAAATGGGTAATGTATATTTTATTTGGCCGTCGAAACAGTCGGTAATACACATACGTAGGTAATGTAAGTAATACGAAGAGGTAGTCCATTACCCCATAGGTACATAATTCAAATTTAATCTCGTGTAAGATGAAGGAATTCCTATCCGCGTTAATCCCTGCCATAGGGCTCTAGGATAATTAGCTAAATATACGTATAAAATGGTTAGCTAGATGGAGAGAGGGGAAGGCGTGCAAAAACTAGTAAATTTTTCCTTCTCGCCAAATACCATCTACTTACATAAGTTTATTACTATTTTATTTTCGACGATCGAGGTAACTTATTACCGTTATAAACGGTAAAAATTTGGGGGAGGGAGGGGCGAAAAAAAAATATACATAAAAAATTTTACACACACAATTACACAGATAGGTACTATAATAATTACTTATTTAAACGATACTGTTGAACGTGTAACTAAATCCATCCGGCGTTTGTTTAACGTTCAACTTGGCTGGTGGATACGAGCGACCTGTGATGGAATTTTCAGTACTGCTCGCCACCAATGGCAAAGGTTGCAAATGAAACAGATTCAAGAGTGGACTTCCGGCAGCCGGATACGATTGGAATTGCACTTGTAAGGAGTTCGGTTGAGAAGGAACGGAGGCAGCTGGACTGACCTGTTGTACTTGGTAATTGACTGGTAAGGGTAGTTGAGCGATGTTTGGGAATGGATTCACCGGTACCGGGGGCACCGGGATGTGATCGCCTTGAGCCTGGAAACCGTCTTTGCCTGCTGTGTAGGTGATGGTCTTACGTTGACCGTTCGGGTCGATGTAGGTGTAGGAGCCTTTGCGATTACCTTCGGAGTCGGCCTCTTCTTTGAATTCGACGCCGTCCTCTTGGGTATAAGACGAACCGAATTGGCCTGCTGTGTTCAGGTATCTAGATTCGCTGATGATGGCTGCCTCTTGCGAGGATTTTTGGCATGCGATGGTGCCGGCGAGGGCGAGTAAAATCTGAAACGTGTGACATGTTGAAGATGGTTTCGAGTGGCGGTGACTTTTACGAGATTACGAAATTACGAGTGAAAGATGGAGAGAAAGGGGAGTGTGAGAATGCGGATGATAAATTTTATTGCGATTTTTTATAAAATATTTTTCGAAGTTTGCCCGAAAGGAAAAATATGAATAAAATGTCAAAAAAAAAAAGTTTTTTTATTCAAATAATATTGATACGAAAAAACAGAAAATGAGTGTTCGTATTTTACGTTATGAAAATTTCTATCAAAGTTGTTATTATTTTTTGAAATTAATTTTACTCCAAGTCCCATAAAACTCGTATTTCTAAATAAATACGTACGAGTACTTTTTAGCGACACCTTTTATACGTGAAACGGTAATTTTCAATATTTGTACGCTCGATAGGTTGCATAACTCGAATAACGAAGGAAAAATTCATTTTATTACGTTAGATTTGATTTTACTTTTTTATCGAATGATTTATTAAGATGCAGGAAAATTTAGTTGAAAAAAAAAATGGTAACAAAAAATAGCACTGCTCCGAGATGCTTTTTTAGCCTGGTTTGCCTAATACATTACAATTATGAGAATTGAAAAAAAGAATTGCGGGTACGAAGGGTTGGTCGAGACTTTTAAAGACACATCTAGGTTCCATACTAAATATGCATACCTAATTTCAACTACCTGGCTTAATTCGGAGGAGAGTTATGCGAGGAACAAATTCAAAAAATGAGAAAAAACGACCAACGAATCTTTTTTTTTTTTGGTCAATGAGGGGGTGAAATGAGGCTGAAAAGTTGAGGCTCGCCCAAAGGCACATCTAGAGCTCTTACTAAATGTACATGCCTAGTTTAAAGTGCCTAGCTCAATTGAAGGGGATTTATGCGTGAAACAAAATCAAAAAATTAGAAAAATTAAAAAAAAACAATGGAAAACCCAATTTTTTGGAGCTGTAAGAAGGTGCAATGGAGCTAAAAAGACGAAACCCCCAAAAAGCACATCTAGGGCCTCAATTAAATGTAAATACCATATTTCAACCTCCCAACTTAATTTGGTGGGGGAGATAGAGGAGGAACAGCCATTTTTCAAGGTCGGAACGGGGGAAAACCTGCACATCTCCCCCTTCTAATTGACTTAGGAAGTTGATTTTTTGGTATGTTATACAACTTTTGATTCTTTATCAATTGGCTTAAAAAAATGCAATTTTTGCGTTTTTTCCCCCTCAGCACCCCCTCCCCCAAATTGGGGCGTTATTCAATTTTGACCCAATTTCAACCCCTCTCATATATATCTAATCCGCTGTTAAACTGACCCCATTGACCGAATTGGAGCGATTTTGGTCGATATCGAGCGGAGTAAATTATTTTAATGTTTGGGGAAAGAAAAATTGAAAATAAAAAGAAAATAGGTATCTGACATGGCTGAAAATCGTCTGAATGGTCTTCTGGGACCTCAAAACGAATTTTGTTGATACCCTTTCCCCCTCCTCAGCATCGGCCGTTGGTCGATAGACCGTAATAGCTTGGTTTTCATTGACAATATGACAGAAAATAAGGCTAAAAATAAAAATAAAAAAAAATCTCGAAAAAAAATCGAAAGTAAATATCTATTGAAAATATTTTTCTACTCATTTATAGAAATATAATCAGAAACACCACTAGAATACCTATTTAATACGTACTTGATTATTAGTGAGAAGAAGTACATAAAATACAAAAATAAGTTAATATTTACCAATAATCGAAACATGTTGATAAATACGATAAGCCTACGCTATGAAAATGATCGAAGAGGAAAAATATTGCCGTAGATGACGTTCCCTATACGAACGAACGCGTATACAATACGAAACGATGATACTGTAACCGCAATTAACAACAATATAATTATGAAGGGGATGGAAAAGTTTCTTTATATATGGAAAACTGATCGCTCATCTGACTGCATTTGACAAGGTCGAGACCTTTCACCATGGACGTGACAGATTATATTTAAGTGATTCTCAAAATGTATTAATCTTTTGTTGTGTTTCTGTGTGTTTGCAGGTAAGATTTAAAAATAATACACGTGGTGATGGCTGCAGATTGCAGATGCTGAAGCTTGACTAAAGTAAAGATAAGTATTGAACGGTTTTTATATAATGGTCGAGATCGTAATGCAATAGTACTGATCAGAAAGTGGACTCGAAAAATTATTCTCACAGTAAAAATGATGAAAATAACGCAGATTTCGTTATAGGTTGTAATTCGATTTAGGAACTGTTTGTTATCGATGTTCTTTCTAAAATATTGCAGTCGAGTGAAATTTATTCATAGTTTTCGAATAAGTGAATAATAATCGTTAATTTTAATTCTTTCAGAGTGACCGAATCGTTCGCGAACGGTATTCGATTTTTTTTTCGAAAATTGAAGCTTCATTATTTATTATCAAAATGATATTCGTTCTCGATAGGTCGTTTTTGAATGATTCATTTTCACTAAATTGTTTAATCGTTCACGAACGAATCACTCTTCAAAGTTACCGAGTTGTTATTGCATAATATTTTAGTTACTTTCAAATTGAAGTTCCAATCTCGAAATTGTATTTAGTGAATCGTACGCGAACGATACTTAGATTTCTTCGATACATCAGTAATCATTCCGTAGCACCGTATTCATTGAATCGTTCGCGATTGAATCATTCCTGTCGAGTCGTTTTTGAGCTATATTCAAATTATTTTGCGAACGAATCACGTTTTAAAATTTATTAACTCGTTTTCCGACAATATTTAAATTTTTCAATGCGTGCGCCGATTTCCTTTCAAAATATTGTATCCATTGAATCATTAGCGAATGAATCGTTTTTGAATGATAATCTGGTGGTTCCAAATTGATCCACTGACGGTTTGCAGAGTTGTTTAAAATTAACTAACGGATACCTACTCTCGAAACAATATTTGTTGAATCGTTCGCGAACAATTCGCTTTCTTCACGTTATCTAGTCGTTCGCGAACGAATCACTTTTTAAAATTTATCAACCGGTTTTCGAATTGCGATTGTTTGCAAACGATTCACTTTCCTCTTGTCATCCGGAATGATATTTGTTGAATCGTTCGCAAACGATTCGCTTTCCTCGTGTCATCTATTCGTTCGCGAACGAATCACTTTCTAAAATTTATTGAGTAGATTTTCGGACAATATTTAAATTTTTCAATGCGATGTTCACCTTTCGTAATATTATATTCAATAATTCGTTCGCGAATGAATCACTATTCAAACATTGTGTCATTTTTGAATGGTATTTCAATGGTTCCAAATTGTTTCAAAGATTGTCTTCGATCTAAATACAAAAATGGTTGGATCTTTCGAGAATGATACGCTTCGCGAAGATTACCGAATCGTTCGTGAACGAAGCCTACAAATTTACAGAAGTGAATTTGAAGTTTGAATTGCAAAAGGCGAAAGTGCCGTTCAAAAAAATATCTCGATTAGGTTATATATTTGATATATGGAAGATTTATTGAATAAGTTATCAAATCGTTCGCGAACGGTCAACTTGATTTATTCGTGAATATGTGCTATTTTCCTAAAATTAATTATAGGCCGGAGGTGATCTCAGTTTAATTGAGATTTATGTTTGAATTTTATTTTACTTCTTATTTGAAATTTTTCATTTGTTTTGTGAATTATTGAACGAGTAATTTGAACGATTCTTGCGTTTTGTGTTGAATGATTGTTTGTTCGTTTATTTTTGTTTTTAGTTCAGAGAGGTGTGGTTTTTTTTTTGTTATTTTTCCAAAATGAAAATATTATTGAATTTTGAATCCTGAGGACGTTTTGTAATGAATTATGAATTTGAAAAAAAAAAACTGTGTCTAGTCTATCGGTGTATTTTTCGTGAAAATCCGCCTTTTCTTTTATTATTTTTGAATTAAAGTATTTCAAAGTTGGAGTTGACGTGTGCAGTTGCATCTTGGTTTTGTTAAATTTTTGAGCGTTTCAAAAATTGTGTTTACTGTATCTATTTTTGACGCTCAGCTCTGAAGTGAGTATCTCACCGAAATATATAACTTCAGAAAACAAGAAGACCTGCTTGTAGTAAGTCCATTTTAGATTCTATACAAATTCTACGAGTTTTTCTTAATGAATAATGACAGCTTATTTTTAGATGAAGTTGTGACCTTATCAAAGAGGATCATAGGTTTTAGTTCCAATTTGCAGTACAACTATATTCCAAACAATTTTATAAGGGTCCCAATTAATTGGTGAAACACAGGAAATTCATCCATATTTTGCGAAATCCAAATTGAAGGTATGTTGGCCTACTTGTTGATTTTTTTTAATTATTGTTACAGTAGGTATAATTAAATCGACGGATGATTCTTGATTTTCTACAACGTAAGAGTATACGATATTTACTTATATTTTTAACATATTATTATTATTTTGAAAAGCTATAAGTATTATTTGGATACCACTATTATGACAAATACAGGTCCAGTTTCTGATTCGTGTTTATCGTAGGTATAGGTAATAGGTATCCACAATATGTACGAGTGTAATTTTTTTATATACAAAGTGTAATAATACAAGCGCGACGCGTGTATTTTGACACCGACGACTATAATATTGTGTATTAGTTTTACTATTACGTAATTACCTAAGATGACGACGACAACGACTCGTAGACAAGGCAGCGTAATTAGAACCGAAGATCTTAACTCGCCAGCTTCCGATTCTTCGTACTGGACGTGGTCTTTTTGTTGCCGTGTTGTATAGTTATCTGCTGAGAGTAATATAATAAGTACCATTATTATTATGTAATGATTGAGAGGGAGGGGTGCATAAGGTACTCGTGTAATACCATTGCATACTTACTTGTGTGTGTGTGTATATAGGTGCAATATATGGATCAGGTATTATTGAGCTATAAATACGTGTATGTATTATCAGACTAGTATAACGATGGACTACAGTTATAGGTATTCTACCTTTCAGGATTGTTGGGTGAAAATTTTTTAAATTCTGATATGAGCAAATGATGACCAGTCTGGGGGGTCAGATATCTACTTATAATGAACGACTCTAGGTTTACCTGTGCATATTTCTACGTATTAGAAATTCCACCCACTATCTATCTACCTGTAAAATAGTGTTCGTAATCCGTTCGTAATAATGTGTAAATTTACCTGTAACAATATAATAGATATTTTATAATATGCAATATGAAAGAGGTGCCGCTGTGCGACCAACAGAGTTCATCGTCGTTTAGCGAGATAAATACACGAATGTTGTTGTAAAGAGACTTCATGTGCTGAACCGCTTGTGTAGGCCGCGAAGTCTATCTATAATACATATAATATTATAATGATGACGACGATGATAATAATGATGATGAAGCGATGAAAGCGTAAAAGGAATGAAAAAAAGATAGGTGCTGCCAAACGATGAAAGGAGAACTGAGTGAGAGGTATGTACAAGCAAAGGGACGATTTTGGCAAAACCCAACGACGATGGACATTGTTACCATTTGTAGGTTGGTTGGTTGGTTGGTTGGTTGGTGCTTGGTGCTGCGTAGCACTATGTCAACCTCTACATATTATATTATAATAGTCGATAACTCTCTCTACAGCATATTAGTAAATGAAAGCATGAATACTATTCACTACTAATACAGTTACACATATATATATGTACATGTACACGCAGCATACAACATAGAACGTATAGCGCAAAAGCCTATTGTAATATGGCGTATGTGTATTATAATAACGAAGAAAGGGAGAGGTGGAATATTACGGCTATAATCGGGGCGGATAATGTAAATAAATCGGTAGATGGCAGAAAGTCTGTCATTTTTATCTAAACGTCTGACACTGACATGGTGACACGGTGCTATGTGTGTCCCTTTTTGTGTGTGTGTGAGTGTGTGTACTTTGTACATATAGTACGTACACTATGCGACGAAATAAGCGAATGGCCTGCGGTGGTTGTATCTACACTTCATCATGTAAGCTAAATACTTATTGTGTTTTGATCTGTATCGGGTCTTTAGGGGTGACGATAGGGTGTGCCGAAAAGTTACCGTGTTACGATTCGAGTTTTATGGATGAAAATAACGATTTGCGTGGTTGAGATACGTATTTTGAATTTTACCGAATCTTCACAATCGTGTCTGAAGATCAAGGAAAATATTAGGTATACAATAGTGTTGTTCAGGGTGGTTGATTTTTTTGGAAAAAATTTGACGATTCTGGATAATGTTGTGAAAAAAATTGAAAATACCAAGTCTTTTACCATGGTTTTTGGAATGAAATGAAGATTGGATCATAGACCAAGAATTTTTACTGAAAAAATGAATAGGTACCTTCCTCTTTCATTAATGTTTGTTGTGAAACCATAAGCGAAGTAAAAAGATCAATCGGGTTTTAAATTTTTTCCAAAAATTTCTAGCCAAATTACTTATGAGAAATATATTAGTTTACCTTGACCGTAGTTGATTTTATGATTTGAAGCTGAAATGTTGAGGAGATGTGACGAAAATCATTTGTTGAGAAGCAATGAATTTTAAAAATTGAATTTATAGCGACAACGTTTAAAAGTATCAGAACTTACATTCTTTCGATGTCTACTCTTTGCGTGCGAAGATTATCAAGTATTATTTTTGATTTTCACATCCCGAAAGTTTTACACTGATTAAATGAATTGTTTAACTCTTTCGTCATTATTTTTTCGTAATATATGTAATCAGCTTTTTCACTTTTTACCCATTTTTGTCAAATTTTTACCCAATTTTTAATCATTTTTGACGAGAATTTTCATATTTTTTGTAAATTTTCACCTACTTTTCAACATTTTCCCACGATTTTTGATCAATTTTTTACACTTTTTACCCATTTTTTAAAAATTTTACTCAATTTTCAGTTATGTTTAGCAATTTTTTCGTATTTTACGCCAATTTTCAACATTTTTTGTGATTTTTCATAAATTGTCTGCACTTTCCACTCAATTTTCAATGATTTTTTTATTCAATTATCGATGATTTTGAACAATTTTTTTGTATTATACGCCAATTTTCAACATTTTTTTCGTTATTTTTGATCTATTTTCTGCACTTTTTACTCAAATTTCAATGATTTTTTACTCGACGTTCTATAATTTGGAACGATTTTTTCGTATTTCACGCCACATTTCAACACTTTTTCGTAATTTTTGTTCAATTTTCTGCACTTTTTATTCATTTTTTTAAATTTTACTCAATTTTCAGTAATTTTTAAAATTTTTTTTGGTATTTTACGCCAATTTTCAACATTTTTTCGTGATTTTTGATCAATTTTCAATGATTTTTCATTCAATTTTCGATGATTCTGAACGATTTTTTTGTATTTTATGCCAATTTTTAACTTTTTTTCGTGATTTTTGATCAATTTTCTGCATTTATATTCGATTTTCAATGATTTTTCATTCAATTTTTGATGATATTAGACAATTTTGTCATATTTTACGCCAATTTTTAACACTTTTTCGTGATTTTTTTGCATTTTCTGCACTTTTTACCCATTTTTGAAGATCTTTAACGGTTTTTTCATATTTTAGGTCTATTTTTGAATGTCGTACAACATGTTTTGTGATTTTTCCTCAATATTTTATTCAATTTTCGATAATTTTGAACGATTTTTTCGTTATTTTACGCCAATTTTCAAAATTTTTCGTAATTTTTGTTTAGTTTTCTACACTTATTACCCATTTTTTTTTTAATTTTACTCAATTTTCAGTAATGTTTAGCAATTTTTTCGTATTTTACGCCAATTTTCAACATTTTTTCGTGATTTTTGATCAATTTCCTGCATTTATATTCGATTTTCAATGATTTTTCATTCAATTTTTGATGATATTAGACAATTTTGTCATATTTTACGCCAATTTTTAACACTTTTTCGTGATTTTTTTGCATTTTCTGCACTTTTTACCCATTTTTGAAGATCTTTAACGGTTTTTTCATATTTTAGGTCTATTTTTGAATGTCATACAACATTTTTTGTGATTTTTCCTCAATATTTTATTCAATTTTCGATGATTTTGAACGATTTTTTCGTTATTTTACGCCAATTTTCAGTAATGTTTAGCAATTTTTTCGTATTTTACGCCAATTTTCAACATTTTTTGTGATTTTTCATAAATTGTCTGCGCTTTCCACTCAATTTTCAATGATTTTTTTATTCAATTATCGATGATTTTGAACGATTTTTTTGTATTATACGCCAATTTTCAACATTTTTTCGTTATTTTTGATCTATTTTCTGCACTTTTTACTCAAATTTCAATGATTTTTTACTCGACTTTCTATAATTTGGAACGTTTTTTTCGTATTTCACGCCACTTTTCAACACTTTTTCGTAATTTTTGTTCAATTTTCTGCACTTTTTATTCATTTTTTCGTATTTTATGCTAATTTTCAATATTTTTTCGGGTTTTTATATTCAATTTTCAGCACATTTTACTCAATTTTCAAAGATTTTTTATTCAATTTTCGATGATTTTGAACGATTTTTTCGTATTTTACGCCAATTTTCAACATTTGGACGTAATTCTTGATGAATTTTCTGCACTCTTTATCTAAGTATTTTTCAACATTTTTTTCGTGATTTTTAATCAATTCTTCACACTTGTTACTCATTTTTAATCCAATTTTTACCCAATTTCGATGATTTTTAACGAGTTTTTCCTTATTTTAGGTCAATTTTCAACTATTTTTCAAAATTCCTCCGTGTTTTTTGATCAATTTTCGGCACTTTTTTTCCAATTTGAATGGTTTTTAAAGATTTATTTCATCTTTTAGATCAATTTTCAACTATTTTTCAACGTTTTTTCCTGTCTTTCGATTAATTTTCTGCACTTTTTACCCATTTTTTTAAAATTTTACTCAATTTTCAGTAATTTTTAACGATTTTTTCGTATTTCAGATCAAGTTTCACTTCTTTTTCAACATTTTTTCGTAATGTTTGATAAATGTTCTGTACATTTACACTTTTTTAAATAAAATTTGTACTCAATTTCCGATGATTTTTACCGATTTTTTTTCATGGTTCAGGTTAATTTTCACGTATTTTCCAGCATTTTTGATCAATTTTTGGATAATTTTTAAAGATTTGCTCGTATTTTATGTAAAATTTTACGTACTTTCAATATTTTTTTGTGATTTTTGATCCGTGACCCATTTCGTCAAATTTTCACCAATCAACTTTCAATAATATTTTACAATGTTTGATCCGTTTACACCTACTTTTTAGCTTAGAATTTTTGAAATGCCATTTCGAGTGATTTAATTCATTAAATGGTCTGGTGGTGAAATGAACCTACATTATTGTTATGCTACTGTACAAGGGATCTGCGGTGCTCCACTATAAGGGAGACAGGTGGCAATTAATCATAAATACTCCTTCCAAACTAAATTCGTGTATAATGCAAATGCAAGAGTAAAACAACAAAAAATGTAAAACAAATATTAGTACATAAAAAAGTCATAGAATTGAATTTGAAGTAACCGGTGGACTCGTATTCTATGTTCCCGAAGTTCTCCACTATCTTCCTCACATTTTTGATATATGTACTCGAATTTTATTCAAAAATTATATTTTCCGTGATTTATTTCAATCCAGTACCTATCTAGGCCTAGCCTTCTTCCCCCCCTCATCCTCATAGCATGAGCTCAATGCACGCTATGTTTATTAAATCGTGTTTACATTGTCAAGAAATCCAAAGCAGGATCTATCGTCCGAGTGGAAGTTGAAAATAAAAAATAAACAACCACATCGTGGTTCGCTCGTTAATGGACACCCAGTGGATCATCATTTGTTTGGCAGTATATTGCGGACGAGTTATTTAAATGGTATCTGCTATTACTGCGCTACGCGCTGAACAGAAAGATACGTATTGTGTGTGTAGAAAGAAGAAGAACGACGAAGCCGAAGAGGCGACCGACTCGAGAGGGGGGAATGGTGATTTGATATAGGAGTTGAAAAGCTGGAAGCCGAAATGCCAATTTGTCAGTGGCTTTGAAAAGAATATAAATCCTCGTTTTTCTCCGCGTCGATACCTAAATAATTCCGAGGGGGATGATGGACCAACTCGGCGGGCAGATACACACATTTGTGCCGAACAGCGCTCCCAACAGAACGTGAAATTCACGGCGAAAATTGTAAAAATTTGTCCTCCAACGAGGTCGGTTGTTACGAAATGATCATACCGTACCGGACATCGACGATCAAAGCAGCAAGAAGCGGTACTTATTTTGCTCTACTCTGCAGACCAAAATGAATTTATGAAGTATCTTCGCGGCACTCGGCGTTTGTATGGATATATCAGCGTACTGTACACAAATTGAGTCGTCTGCGAGGAGCAAGGAACGACGAGGAGGATTGAAAAAGATAAAAGATGAAAAAACCGTCTATAACACAATATCCTAATATAGTCGCGCGGAGCATATGTTCAAAAGGGGCCCGGGGGCTAAGCTAAACTACTACACATATACATCTATATGTACCATGTACGTATCTAGACGTGCACGGATTATCCTGCATATAGCACATACGAGTACAAAATGCCTTATAATGCAGCTGCAGGCGGCGACCCGGACCCTCTCTTTCTCTCTCGTCCGACAATCGCGAGTAGATTTACCTGACTGCGAAGCAGTTCGAACCAGACACCGCGAAGCTCCGGTTATTAAAATGGAGGACGGACGTTGTTTTGCCCGGTGACAACGATCTAAATGATCTTTATTTTATTTTGATAATGGCGTAAGATGACTGAGCGATGCTGTATACGTTCATCTTTGTTTTACGAAGGCAAGTGTGTCAAAGGCCCGACTTACTATAGTGTTTTTGTAAGGTACTTTGATGTGTTTAAAAAATGTAAAGAGATCATAAGCGAAGAAAAATAAAAAACCTGATTTTCGTGACATATTACAATTATGAGAATTGAAAAAAAGCATAGCGGGTAGGAAGGGTTTAATGAAACCCCCAAACGATGCATCAAGGCTCCCCACAGACAGAACATACCTAATTTCAACTTCCTAACGCAATTTGGAGGGCGGTTATGCGTAGAACAAACTCTAAAAATTAGAAAAATCGACCGAAAACCCTCATATTAGGGGCTATGAAAGGGTGAAATGGGGCAGAATTCCGAAAGGCACATCTAGGACCTTAAGTTCCTAGCTCAGTTTGGTGGGGAGTTATGTGAGGAACAAATTCAAAAAATGTGAGAAATGGGGAACACCGATCAAAAAACTACTTTTTCGAATTGTGATGGGATGTAACGGAGCTAAAAAGTCGGAACCCCCGAAAGACACATCTAAACCCTCAGCTAAATATATATATCAAATTTCAACTTCCTAGCTCAATTTGGTGGGGAGATTGTGGAGAAACAGCCATTTTGCAAGGTCAAAATGGGGGAGAACCCTCATAAGTCCCCTTTCTAATTTGACTTAGGAGGTTGATTTTTGAACATGTTATATACAACTTTTGATTCTCTATCAATTGGCTCGAAAAGGGGCAATTTTTGCGTTTTTGGCCCATCAGCCCCCCTCCCCCAAATTGGGGCATAACCGAATTTTGACCCAAGTTCATCCTCACTTATGTATATCCATCCCGCCGTCAAACTGAGCCGATTGACCGAATTGGAGCGATTTTGGTCGGTATCGAGCGAAGTAAAAGATTTTATTGTTCGAGAAAAAAGAAATAAATATCTGACATGGCTAAAAGTCGTCCTTAATGGTCTTCTAGGACCCCAAAACGGATCCCCAATCACCAGCCGTTGGTCGATAGACTGTAATAGCCTGGTTTTCATTGACAATATGACGTGGAAAATCAGGCTATAAATGCATTGACTAATGAGCTTCGACTTATTTCAGAGTATCCCTCCTACCCCCGCAAAACCCATATCTACTTCAGTTCCCTTTAAAATTAGAGCTGGTGAGTTCGAATGGTTTCCTTAGTGAAATTTCTAACCTTTAATGGCAATCTAAGATATTTTCCTATGTAAAAATAACCTTTAGCGGTAAAATAAAAAACTTAAGTGAGGCGAGACTTTTCAGCTGTAAAAGCTGAATTTTACTCTTTTTCTTATTTGTTGACAAAAAAAAAAATCTGCAATGCGTTGCTTTTTGAATGTAATTTTTGTAAATTCAAGAATAGAGGCGAATTGTTCCATTTAAGAAATGAAAAAAAAAAAAGGAGCGCAATTTTATCTGTAGTAGGAGTACAGATAAATGGTGGAGTGAATAGGAGAATACTCAGGAGGCACATCTACGGTGCCCACTGAACTTACATGCCGAATTTTAACCTTTTAGCTGAATATAAGAGCGAAGATATGAGAAGGATAAACTCAAAAAATAACAAAAACGTCCAAAAATAGGATTTTCAGGGCTGGAAGAAGTGGTGGGGGAGGATGAGGAGGAGGGTACAATAGGATCGAAAAGTGGAAATCCCTGAAAAGTAGGAGGGGAAGAATTTCAATCTTTTAGCTGAATATAAGAGCGAGGATATGAGAAGGATAAACTCAAAAAATAACAAAAACGTCCAAAAATAGGATTTTCAGGGCTGGAAGAAGTGGTGGTGGAGGAGGAGGAGAAGGGTACGATGGGATCGAAAAGTGGAAATCCCTGAAAAGCACATCTAG
The DNA here is from genome assembly GCA_900060175.1 of Ferrisia virgata. Taxonomy (NCBI): domain Eukaryota; kingdom Metazoa; phylum Arthropoda; class Insecta; order Hemiptera; family Pseudococcidae; genus Ferrisia; species Ferrisia virgata. The sequence goes on along the minus strand of FIZR01019929.1, from coordinate 11,587 downwards.
GATTCCTTCTAAGTCTGCATAATAATTCAGCCCTCTAGCTCAGAGGAGGGGTGGGAGGGGAGGAGTATTGATAAAACAATATCTAAAAATAAGAAAAATCGCCCAAAAACTGCTATTTGGTAGATGTAAGAGAACGCAGTGGTACTGAAAAGTCGAAACTTCTCAAAAACACATCTGAGGTCCTTTCTAGGGTGTTTCTTTTTTTTCAAAAGTTGGAGGGGGTAGTGAAAAAAAATCGCCAAATGACATCAAATAAACGTGCGGTCAAAATTTGGAGTCTCTAACTTGACCCTTACACGCCACCCTATTAGTTTAAGATTTCAAAATTTACATGAAAAATCGAAAAAAAAAATTTCCTTCTTTTTCGATTTATTCAGTGGTAACGTGTCATAGTATGGTAGACTACATGAGACCAATAGATGACTTTTTGCAATTGTTTTTGTTTTTCAAGGGCTCCAAAATTCTTCTCAAAAAGGGGAAAGAATCAATTATTTAAAATTTTTTCTAAGTAATAAAGTAAAAATACGACATGATAAATAAAAGTTTTTTTTTTTTGCATTTTCACTTCTAAAAATTTCGAATATTTGATTTTTTTCATTTTTAAACATAGGTTTAGAACGCCTGAAAAGCAAAAAAAAAAAAATTGTGAAAGTTTTTTTTGATCTCATGTGTGGCTTATGACAAGTTAGCATCAAAAAAATGAAAACATAAAAAAAAAACATTTCTCGATTTTTTATGTAAATTTTGAAATTTTTACTCTAAAGGAGGGGTGGATGGATAAGAGTCAAATTGGAGACCTCAAATTTTTATTACGGTCATTTGGCGTCATTTCAAAAAATTTTTCACCAGACCCTGCAACTTTGGGGGAAAAAAACCTAAAATTGAATCGCTCAGTTCTTACCTGATCTACATATCAAATTTCAACCCTCTAGCTCAATATGAAGGCGACGTATAGGAGGGATAAAGCCGAAAAATAAGAAATCGCTCTTGAAATTACTTTTAGAAAGCTATTACGGGACACAACGGGGCTGAAAAATCGATACTCCCCAAAAACACGTTTAGAACCTTTACTGAATATATGTACCAAATTTCAACCCTTAGCTCAATTCGAAGGACAGTGATAAATGTGTGGAGTTGAGTTTTTTTTCCAAGGTCAAAAACAAGTAAAAAAACCCATATCTTTTCTTCCTAATTCACATAGAAAGGTGATTTTTGGACATGGTATGCGATTTTTAATCCTCTATCGATTGGTTCACAAAACGAAGAGTTTTTGAAATTTTAACCTTTCCGCACCCCCTGCCCCCAAATTTGAGCATAACTGAATTTTTACCCAAGTTTATACTCACTCGTATGTATTAAATTCGCTGCCAATCCAAACCTACTGCCTAAATTTGGCTGATTTTGGTTCGGTTTAGGGTTAATTTAATGATTTTTGCTTGTGAAGAAGAAGAAAAACAAGGAATAAACGTCTTGGATGATTGAAAATGGTCTTATTGGTCTTCAATGAGCTCAAAACTAGGTCTGCAAAATCTACGTTCCACTTGACCAATCTTCTCCTCGTAAACCATGGCCTACAACAGGAAACCAAAGCGTTTGAAAAATATGGAAAAGTCTAAAATTTCCGCAATCGTTTGTCGTCGCGTCGATGATCTAAATCAATCTTTTACATATAACGCATTGTCAAAAAAAAAAAAAAAAAAAAATCGATGCTATTTAACATTCCCAGACTTGTTTGCACACGATGACTCGGTGCCGCCGTTAACCAGCTGCCACATCATATACATATATATATACTTAGTACCTATATGACCACTCGAGTAATAAACATTTCAACGAGACCGAAAGAAAAAGGGAAAAAAAATGCCAGCGAAAATTATAAACGCGACACTCGAGATCGCGTTGTGTGGTAATTGTTACAATTGCATTTATTGTTCGTACGCGTTGTTAAAAACAGTATCGATTTGTTCGATACACCTATGACGATTAACCCCTCCACATATTTGATATTTTGTACTCTCTGGTGGTAGTTCGATGTGAGAAATACTTAGCTAGCTTGGTACGTGTTTTCACGAGTAAAAATACACGTATGATTGGGAGTGTGTGCGTATGTGATAAATAATTAAGTTATTTTTGCCTATAGTTTTATTATTATTATTATTATTATTAAACTACAGTTCTCTTGAGCTGCCGAGTGTTCTCTTCGGCTTTGAAATATTGGTAGAGCTTTTTTTTTTTTTTGCTGTTAATTTTGATAGGTGGGTACTTGTAACAGTTACCGATGGCGATTGTAATTATTTTAATGGTAAAAATCTCACGTATATGAACGATAAATGTGTGACGTTTATGAAGTAGTTATGGCCATATAATTACATATTTTTTCTTCTTTTTATTTCGAGAATGTGTACCTCGTATAATTTGAATTAATACATTATGTATATACATATACACGTTGAGTTTTACCTTTGGGCTACATCTCGTAGTGTAAAATGTGTAAGTATTGCAATTTGCATGAGAATGATGTAAGCTAAAAGGAACCAAGAGGGCAAAGGGGGAAAACTCGGACTGTAGGAAATATGCTTGTAATATTATTCGTATTTTAATTATACGCTGTGTACATCGTCACCAGGTATATACGGGCATTTAATGGTTTAGCGTATTAGTCAAAAATATAATATCGTATGTACGCGTAGAAAAAAGATGCGACAAAAGACGTGTGTTTATTTACTTTTGTGTGCGGAGAAAAAAAAAGCTAAAAGTAAAACCGAACGGATAAGCGGTAAAATTAGTCGTCTTTCAAGAAGATCGTACGTATATTATATATTTACTGCGAGAGAAAAATAGTTGATGTGTGATGAAAGAAATACCTACTGGATGTACCTACAAATAGCGAAAAAAGAATCAAAGGTAAAGAAAAGGAAAATGCATTCTTAGGTATATGTGTAGGTATTCGGATGCTAACGTAGTAGGCATAGTACAAATACAGTAGCGAAAAAGGGGCGACTTAATTGCACACTCAGACACTGGACTCGTTGTCTTTGTCGGTGCGGTATGAGTTTTTACAAAAACGAGATCACAGGCAAAGATCGCAGGATCGATCGATGCTTGCACGCGATAATAATAGATGTTGCTAAATACTGCTAGAAGGTCAAGGCTTTCGCTTATCCTTAGTCGTATTTTCTTTTCCATTCGGCTGCCTTATTTTTGACCGAATATAGTATTTCGGTAGCTGTACATTTTTCGAGATGTTTTTGTAACGAAAACATGCATAGTGTAAAGGATGGCGAAATATTAGGTGCGGAGAACGAGGAGGAGAATTTGTTTGCGTCTTTTGAACGAAAATAACCCGAACAAGCAGAGGGGTCTGTGTATCAATTACCTGCGCCAAAATGTTGCACAGAAAGTGAGTAGTCCCCCAGGAATTCAGATAATAATAAAAGTTTTGTAATAGGGTGGGCCGAATTTTTTTGGTGGGGGGGGGGAATTGAAAACAGTAATGTCACCATACTAGTTGTGAAATATTTCAGCTTTCTAATTCAATTTTTTTAAATATGCTAATTTTCAAAAATTTTAAAAAAATTGAAAAAAATTTTTTTTTATTATAAATTATTGTACATTCCTATTTATCGACGCCTAAAATTATCATTGTTGATGAATTTTCACTATTTTCCTTTTTTCAGGTGGTTTTTGAAAAAAAGTCACTTTTTGAATTTTTTTCCCCGCCATTTTCTTAAAAAAAAAAATACGTAGGAAATTTCTTTTTGAGAAATTCGCTCCTGAAATGGATGTAGGACATCAATTTTAGATGATTACACGCAATAATATTCAAATTTTACCTCCAATTGCTGATTTTTTATTAAAGGAACTCATTTCTTTTAAAGTAAATTTGTCAAAAATTGAAAAAATTCATTTCTGAAAAAAATATTACCAAAGGGAATATATTTCACCTGTTTAAACCTTCAAAAGCAATTTTCCATTTGAAAAAATTTTTTTTGAAATATTTATGCCATATTTTTGTTTGTTGGTGCCTGTCAAGAGCCCTCGGAAAGAGTACAAGCAATGAAAAATGATCTTAAATGAACAAAGGTTTGTGTACATGGCTCATTAGGGTGGAGTTTCGTTTTTTTTTTCATTTCATACTAATTCTTGAAAAAACACAAAAAATTTTCTTCAAGCACCTCCAAAAAAACCATCCATGAGAGATAAAATTGTGCTTAATCTTCTAAAATTGATATCTTACATCCATTCGAAGAGGAAGTTTCTTAAAACAAAGTTTCTTTCATGTTTTTCAAAAAATTGTGCAAAAGTGCAGAAAGTGAGATTTTTTAAAAACCTTTGAAAAAAAGAGAAATGGTGAAAAGTTCCCAGCAGGGCTAATTTTGTGTATAAATATTCATAATAGTTCTATTTTTTTTTAAATTCAAAAAATTTTATTTTAGATTTTTTGAAAATTTTCAAACTTTGAGTCAATTTTGCTGGTGAAAATAAATTGAGTTAAAAAGCTGAAATATTTACCACATTAATCATGAGTTCATTTCGCAACTATTGTGAAGTCTCCATTTGCTGAGTCTGAAATGATGAAAATTCGGGTTATTCTACTCTGTAATTATGTTATTATTATCGCTCAGGTTTCAATTGTACACCATTTTTACACGGTAAAAGTGATTCTTTTCAGATTTCATTTCCCACCAATTCCCATCAATTAGCGTTGTTAAATGGGACTATCGAAAACTTATAATTTTATGTCAATTATAATTTGTTTCCCGTAATTACTGTAAATAAATTCCAAATTACGTCAATTACCGTAATTATTAGAATTGATTTTTAAAAATTGATATCACTTGCTTTTGGTAATTACTGTAAATTATGCAAATTACGGTAATTCTTCGGAATTACGGTTCGAGTATGGTAATTACCGTAAAATGCGTAATTACCATAATTACTCAGAATTACCTTACTATAAACCGATTACTGAATATAAATTACCGCTTATTCTCCGTAATTACCGTAATTACTCAGATTACCGTATGAGAAATTGATAACCTTATATCATTTATCGGCTTATTTACGGTAAATTATGTGAATACGGTAATTTTCTAGAATTACCTTCGTATAAAATTGGTAACTCTTATCAATTACCATTTTATTTCGGTGAATACTGTAAAATCCATAATTACCGTAATTACACAAAATTTCCTTTGTAAAAATTGATAAATGGGTATTAATTACCTCCAGTTTCCCGTAATTACTGTAAATTACTTCTCTATTACCGCAATTACCCAGAATTACCTATTGAGAAATTGACAACTTTGTAAAATTTATCGCTTTCTTTTGTGTAATTATTGTAAATTACCGTTAGATTACGTCAATGAACGTGTGTACTCAAAACTATTGTCCACAATCACGGTAAATTATCCTGGATTTATATTACCTACCCTGTTTTACATTGAAATTACCATTTGTTTCCAATAATTTGCATTGCTCGGTCGCGATTTATTCATTTTTCTTATTAATAATAGAGCAAAAAATCTCGTTATGATTTCTATTTTTGATTTAATGAAGCTTTTAAATTGTTATTGGTGAATAGTGTATAATTACATTTGTTTATGTCATTTATGGCTCGTACGAGACGTTATTTGAAAGAAAACAATCGATTTGATTTGATCGTCGACTTTTGGCGTGTGTGTGTGTTATTCTAATTGCTCGATTAACGCACGTATTCAATTCAATGCTCAACCGACTGAAATGTAATCGCTCAAAATGCGTAAGAAATTAGCAGCGGGTATTTGTTTAATTGTAAATGATGAAAAGAATAGAAAGAATGAAAATTTTCTCGAATTCGACTACCTAGAGGTGACAGGTGACCACACATAAATTCATGCGTTACTAAAGGCGTAGAGATGATGAAGAAAATAAAAAATAAAAAATATGTAGAAAACCTCGGATTTACCTCGCCTTACTTGTATTCACTTATATTTAAGTTTTAAGCATTATTGATATTCGCGAAATCTAAAAAGTTTAACCGTATTAATATGTATATATGTGTAGCTGCATACTTGATAAAAATGCGGGTACGTATTAGGATTTATTTGGGAATACCGCTCGTCATCGTAGTCGTGACTCGTTCATCCCTTTGCCCGCCATCATATGCATCATCGAATCGTCACCCGTCGCGATCCACTATTCAAGTCACCCGATAACACTACACACACAGCCGACCAATACGGTAGGCAGGGTGATTCTTTCTCACTCTAGGAAGCTCTTCAACTATTTACAGTACCTATATGTACTTATTATATTGTATACATAGTATATAGTTAGGTACTCTCGTTACCCCCTCCGATTGTTCACTCTTTATCGTTCTCAGTTTAATAGTTTTACCAGCACATTGCCCGCTCTACACTGTCACAGACACGTTAAACCGAGAGCACTTGAAAATAAAAATGTTCCCTTTTTTTTTTCTTTTTTTCGTTATTATCATCTTACGAGTATGGTTTTTTTTTCCTTTCTCCCTATATCTGTTTCTTTTTCTATAACTGTACCTATGTGCGTACGTGTGTGTTAGGTAGGTAATAATTCTACGAATAATATAGCATTAGTAGTTGCAGAATGATTATTACCGCGTATTAAATGTTCGCAAAGGTGTATTAAATATTGTAATGACTGTATCGCAGTATTATACACGTATACGTCTTATTGTACTTACCTAAGATCCTAGGCTTGCGGAGATTTAATGTGTATTAGTATAGCAAATATCAGAGCGGAAGTCTAGTATTTTTAGTTTGATTCTTTTTTGCAAGTGAAAAATTTGATTACTCGGCTCCATTTCATACCGATCGAAATTGCTCAGATTTGGACAATATTGGCGTTGTTTGACGATGAATAGATGGTTAAAGCTATGAGAGTGTACATGAATAGCATCTCAAATTATTCAAAATTTTGCAAAGGGAGCGAAAAGGCGTAAAAATTGCGCAAATGGTTGTTATTATTATTAAATCATTCGATAGAGAATTGAAAAGTGTAGAGTAACACGAGTATTTAAAAAATCAGTAAAGAAAATTAAATTGCGATTTTTCAATTTTTTTTTTATTTTGAAAAATTAGCGAGTCAATTTGAAAGAATGAAATTTGATATACGGATCAAAAAAAGAATACGTTAGATTTTCACTATTGTCACTTTCGTATAGCCCTAAAAGTAGAGATTTTTTGACTCTTCCAGTGCTTCAAATGTTTATTTATATAGTCCTTCGTACTTGATATAAATACACAAGTCTTGGTGATATTACACTTTTATGAAAATTTTTTTTACCATTTTATGCAATATGTTTGGTGAATTTTCATGCTTTTTCGGACTTTTTCACTGATTTGATAAATATTTGTGAAAATTTTTATTCAATTTTTCCGACGTTTTTCACAAATTTTCATATTTTGAATTTTTTCTTAAATTTTGGGTCAATTTTTTAGTATTTTTTACTCATTTTTGTCTATTTTTTGCTTGGTTTTCAATAAGTTTTTATGTTTTTTTCTCATATTTCGTATAAATTTTTATATTTTTCAATCCTGTTTCGTGATATTTGGTTAATTTACGATACTTTTACGCATTTTTTCCCATTTTAAGTAAATTTTCACGTTATTTTTTACACTTTTTTTTTTTTTGTAATTTTTGGTAAAATTTTTACGCAGTTTTGATCAATTTTTCGTAGTTTTAGGTGACTTTTTTCTACTTTTAGGCATTTTTTTTGGCTTAGTTTTCAAAAATTTTTCATAATTCTTCTTATATGTATTTCATATGAATTTTTATATTTTGCTTACTTATCCCAATTTTTGAGAGCTTTTTTGTATTTGTAAGCAATTTTTGAGAATTTTTGTCCAGTTTTCAATAATTTTTCGTAAATTTTTTTGTATGGTTCAAGCGAGTTTTCATATATTTCAATATTTTTTCGTTACTTTTTGACATGGAGGGGGGAGGGGGGTCATTTTGTGAAAACGTGACGTTTTTGATTTTAATTTGAGGTTTTTGATTGAAAACTCGTGATTAAAGACGATTATGAATGGTTATGAAAATTGAAAAAATTAATAAATAAAAAATTTGAGAAGAATTAAAAATGGAAAAAGTTGAAATAAAAACTATAAAAAAATTGAAAAAATTGAAAATTTAAGTAAAATGAATAATAAAAAAAATTAAAAAATATATAACATCGAAAAGAATTAAAAAATTAAAAAAATACTTGGAACACTCTGCACGCAAAGGTTAAACATCAAAAGAATGTAAATTTTGATATTTTAAATGTAAATGGTACAATTTTTTTCTTTTTCTTTTTTTTATTCAACTTGCCAGTTGGAAAATTTTCTTCCATATTTTTAGCGAAATTGGGTAAAATCAACCGAAGTCAAGGTCAATTAATCTTCCTCAAAATTTCAACTTGAAATTATGAAGTCAATCCAGAGTCAAGGTCAACTGTGTGTATGGGTCAGCTTTAAAGATCTTTAATTTTTCTCAACATTTCAACTTGAAATCTTAAAATCAATCCAGAGTCAAGGTTAACTGATGACGGGTGAAGGGATGACGACATTTCAGCTCAGAATCATAAAATCGATTTAAGGTCAAAAGTTCACCGTTTTGACGACACATTTTCAAAAATCTCTAATTTTCCCTCAACATTTCAACTTGAAATTATAAAATCAATCTTTCATAAAATGAGTCCATTAATGTCATTCCAGGCTATAAAAATCTGTCTACTGATGTAAGTCCAATAACGACGTCAAACTATTGATGGTCCATAAATCTCACCTAATGATGATGGTCAATTGTTGAAAATTTTTTCCAGAATACGCTATTAAATATCTTTCGATGTTGAAAGGAATCGAAAAAATTAAAAAATTTAATTTGAAATTTTCGATCAAAAATTCACGATGATAGATGATTGTACAATTTTTTTTTTTCATTTTGCTTGGAAATAAAATCAAAGGTCAAAAAGCGTTGAAGAGAAAAGAGTAAACGTTTTTTATTTGAATTTTTTTATCAAAAACTCGCGATGAAAGATGATCAAGTGTGATTTTTTCACTTTATGTTTAAATGTTGACACGTATGTATTACGTATCCATGATCTAGAATTTAAAGTGCTTAAATTTTTTACGTCGTATTTTGGTAAATTTTTTGAGCTTTTTTATTTTTTTGCCAATTTATAATTATGTTTTTGCGATTTTCGTTGGCATTTTTTCTTTTTTTTCAAGCAATTTCCAATTTTTTTAAAGGTATTCTCAGCACATTTTTTGCACCATTAAAAATTGCTTTCTCCGAATGAATTTTTAAAAGAAATTTGCTACATGAATTTAAAATGTTTTATATCCTTTCTACTTGATCTAAGCTACTTCTGTTCGTTTTGCTCCGTGGTTAGTTGTGTCCATTGTGTTTGTGTATTTCTATCATACGTGTCTGACGAACTTTGAGCAGTTTCACAGAAAAACAATGCAATAATTAAAAATTCCGGAATTCATTTCCTTCCTTCCTGTTTCGTATAACGGTCTCTAGTTTTTTCTACTTTCATTTTCATCGTACATATCCAATTATCCATAATCTGGAAAAAAAGTTCTGTATTTTCTGTTCTTTTTTTGAAGTTTGAAATACTCGTCAAGACTCAGATGTAGGTAATATTGCAGCCTCCAAAAAATGACATCCTTGTAATTTCCCTCCTGTAATGCTGCTACCATCTTATCCGCTGTATTTGCGACAGACGCAGTCAATCAATCGATGACAAGTTAATTAAATCTAAGAGTACGAGCCGGTCAAAAATCACCGTTAAGTAACTTTTGTTAAATGCGTGTATTAAATTTGTTAAAAAGATTATAAAAGGCTTCTCCTCCAAGCGATTGAAAATTTCACCGCACTAATCAATTGTTATTGGGTAAAAGGTACGCTGTACCGTTAGTTGCACTCTGCGGATACAGTTATTTTACATTATGAACTATCCGTTTCAATTATAGCTTCTCTTTTTCATCTTTTTCGTCTTGTTCCGTCCGAATTATCCTTTGGCTATTTTTTTCTCGTTTCGAGAACTTATATATATTTGAAAAGCCACCTACATATCGCCGATACGTTGTATTTTTCATCATTCACGCGTAAAATACGTATTTTGTGTTTGTTTGCCTTCTACATTCATATATATATATGTATATGTATATGTATACTGTGTGTGTGTATAACATAACAAAAAAAAAAAAAAAATGACAGTAGAAAAAAGAAAGGGTTAAAAACGGGTAGCTGATTTACAGTTACCATGTCATCTATCGCTGTCTGTAGTGGCCATCCTAGGCCGCCGGAAAATGGAAGATGACGCGAAATCGTCTCGTTGTGCTCTTTATCGATCTGTTCTTTTATTTATATATCCTCCAGTTTAAGCCTCCGCATAGGCTTCGGATCGTTGAGCGTCGATTTACTGTACGATTATGTATTCTTTAGGTGATAATGATATCAAATTGCCTATACGTTCGTTCTCGATTTGGTAAAGATAAGCGCGCCCCTTTATAGGTATAGAGGTAGTACTCGAATCAAATGTGCTGTGTGTTGATTGTTATCACCGGGGGGGGGGGCTGGGCTCGCTACATCATATACATACACCGCAGATTTGAGCGTAATTAAGGGGTTCATACTGCGACGTTTGGATTTTTTTTCTTTTTTTTTTCTATCGAGTAAAAATTCTATGCATGATATTTCGTGTATGTAAGTTTATTATTTTGGATTAACGATGAATATTGGTTTTTATTAGTATCAAATATTAATGTAGGTTTAATTTTTTTTCGAGCAGGACAACGTTAATTTTTGGTGCATTCAGATTCATGTTGAAAGGATAAATATAATGTATTTAGGAAAACAATCTTTCCTAATAAGGATCAAAAACGACCCCCGATTCAAAATCGATCAAACTTGAACCAAAATGTTACTTATGGTCAAAAATTATCCCAAAAGAATTTTTGACCTCACACACCACACCCATCCTTTTCCGGAATTATCGCCCCCAAATGTCGAAATTTCAACACGCCATATCTCTGGAAGGGGAGAGTAAAAATTTTAGAAATTTTCACAAATTATGCATCTTGCTCAGTATTATAAATGAGAACTTTTTGAAAATTTTCGCTTCAAATTGTCCCAATTAAAAAAAAAAATTTTCAATTTTGAGAGGGACTCGTGGCTGGAAATTTTTTTAGTCATCTTTGTTAGGTGGTCATCTATTACATATATTTTTTTAACGTTCCGAAATTGAGTGCAACATGCTAAAAAAAAATCCGAACTAAAAAAAAACTCGTTTTTCATTGCTTTTTCATAATTAATAAGCCAGGTATCCCTGCTCAAAGTAAAATTTCCAGTCAATACATGAACGAATTGAAAGTACACGTTAAAAGAATACCATTTCCAAAATTTCAAGTCTTGAAATGCATTTGTGGAATTTTGGCAAATTTTTCAAATTTCAAAATTATCTCATCGTCGTGCAAATCATGAAAATTTGATATGATCAACGAAAAAAACTGAAATTCGGTACATACTCTACTTTTGACCCCCCCCCCCCCTTCACTTTTCGAAAAAAAAAATTGAA
>FIZR01019922.1:0-12252 GCA_900060175.1 Ferrisia virgata | reverse complement strand
ACCATTCCTGATGAACCATCACAAATCTCCAAAATCCTCTGTCTAATAAAAGAACACAAGTTAACCAAATCAGATTTAGATCCCCTTTTCCACTGGGGGTAATAGTCTTGGAAATTACATACGCCCAGTATAAATAAATAAATTAAAAAAAAACAGTCCCTTGTAAAAAAAATTGTTAATTCTGACACCCAAAGGCAAATCGCCCTGCTTATCCTGCTATAGCGTTTCAAGCCCAGCACCTGCACTCTTCGGAAGAGTCGAAGGCCAAAATTACCACATTACCACGATTCCTTCACTAGACCACTTGAGAGAAACTGAGAAAAACCTTTCGAGCTAATTCCACAAACCCAGGTTGCTTTTTGGGTCGTTCTAACGTTCAATGAGCTATTTACATTAATCGTGAAAACTGTTCATCGACACCAAAGGTATCTTCCACTTCAGTAGCATCGCATTTCTAATACGAAGATGGTAAATTGTCTTGATTTTTAGATCGAGCAGTTAACGTATATTTCATCGGATTGTCGATCGATAAATTCGCAATAATAGTCCGCCGTACATAGCGACGAAAGATTTTTTACATTTAAATGTAGCTATCGCGAATTAATTCTCGTTGTATGTGTATAGCATACCTCCTTAAGTACACACGCACACATATAAGTAGGTATAAAGCAGTATAATATCTTCATCTTTGCGCACATCTATACCTTATACGCAGGTATATCTAATTAGTGGCACATGTTAATAACACGTCTTTAATAGATGTTTTCTTTGCCCCTTCGGTATCGTATAAGGTACTTATTGAAACTAGTAAAACAAACGAACGTGTATAGGAAGTTCATTATCAGCGCCGCGTAGCCATTGCCTTGTTCAAATGCTCCTATACGCGGAACCAGTTTCCCCAAATAGTTTTCGGTCATTTTCAATTAATTCGATAGCCGCTTATAGGTGTCTAGTGAACCGCAAAATATAGGCTACCATGTTATTAGCTCCTCGGATCATTATTAATAACTTCATTTTAGTATGTTATTCTTTTTTTCTTTTTTTTTTTTTTTTTCTTAATTCAGGTGTATATGTTGCGGCTCTTAACGCGGTGTTTCCGCGTATTTGTATTCTTCGCGGTTATTATAATGAAAAATATTAGCCAGATTTTAGACGGTAGTATACCTTATAATATACGTGTATATATAACGTGAGAGGGACGGAACCAGTTTTCTAATTGGCTAATTATAAGGATCTGACATTTCTTTTTTTCTTCTTCTTCTTCTTGTTCATCTTATTTTCGAAGTATATTTTCTCGAGTATTTATATTATACTTTTTTTTTTTTTTTACATTTAGTATAATACATTTATTTTTATATATTATTATACACGACTTAACTATACGTATATTTTTTGTTATCGTTATTGCTGACGCTTGTGTCGTTGTTATATGCGGTTGTTCTTATTCTTAATTAAGCAAAGTTGCGTTTAAAAATGTTCATCGTATTTGGAAGCGATTTATGACGTATAAAAAACGTTGTTCGTCTTAAGAATAATACCTACCACTCGATACGTAAAACGTATAGAATACCTATCTACCTATACTGCCGAGTATAATTGTATAGGTATTATAAAAAGATACGACGAGTCGAGAGTACCCATTTCGATATATAAAATAAAAGATCCATTTTACTCCTTCTAGCGCTTCTGAGGCACCATTTACAAACCTTTACATCAGCCAGGCTACAATAATACTAAAAATCAACTCGGAGCGGTTATAAGTTAAAAAGCACACACTACGTACCAATTAATTAAACGAGTAATCTGATTGCCAACAATTTGTCTTTTTATTTTTATTTATTCGCCATTTTGCGTCAAAACATAACATTCCAATTACGGTTGCGCACTTTTTGTCCGAAGAAAAAAAATTTATTCGGCGTAAGCATTTTCCTAATGTAATATTAGGTATCATTTTTTTTTTTTTTTTTTTTGCCTCCTCCTAAATACCGTGGCTGATTTCCTAATTGATGTCGCCAAATAAACTTATCTAATTGACTATTTACATTAATATTAACGCGTTAAGACATACATTTTTTTCAACGCTTATATTCGTACACATATATATTTTGATTATTATTAATCCCAGCTATTACAGTGGTTGTCTTTTTTATCATATTTTTTTTTTTTTTTTCACCAGTACTCGTTTATATAATTTCGCGTTTATAGCAAGGCAATTACACGATACTTAAACGTATTTTTTGACATTTCGATGAAAGTATTATGTTATATTTGGATAATTTTCAATATAAATACTTTTCATCGGGTTTGGGTTTATTTGATACCATATCAAGTATAAACGATAGGCAGCCATTTGATATTCAAGGATCGTTTTTTTTTTTTAATACTCTGCAAACGTTTCACTTATCGTACATTAACGTTTAGTGAGAGAGAAAAAAAAGAAGTACATAATTTTAGCGAATCCGTTCGATTTAATGTAAGTTGATTTTTCTCCCATTGGTTAATCGTTTCTATAAACGTTGTAGGTATATTTAGCCATATGTGTGGCTTTATTTTTTATTCGAATTCTTTTACCTCGGCGTTTATCCAAATTACCACGCGGTCAATATGGAAGCACCATTGGTATACTTGGCGAAGAATTTATTCATCACTTTCACACCTTCGAAGGTCGTTTATGTGTACCACATGTCAGAATTCGGAATTCTTTTCGAAGTAATTCCACCATTACACCACCGACGCACGTAGAGGTCTTAAAAGGTGATTTTTATTTTTTTAATTCTAATACTGATATTGCCACAGTTGTAGATACCTAGTTACTTGCTACCGGGCGAGCGGATATATGCGGATAATATCATATCCGCAAGTGCAGAAAAATTAATTCTCGGTTTCTTTTTTAGAAGGATTAGTAGGATTTTACATATTTTTTTCCTTCAACGTTGATGCTTGTAAAATTGAATTTTTATGTTCCTAAGTTTATCGTAGGTATCTGGTTCGTTTCCATGTCAAAACGACCCATCAAAAAGTAACTACGATGTTTCGATTTCACTCGAAGTTTTTTTTTTTGGCGAGTTACTCTCAATGGTGTAGTGAAAAAAAATCACCGTCATCTCAGCCTTAACCCTTCATTGTGGTGGGAGGATGGTGCTTACAATTTTCAAATAGTCGCGATTTTTTGCTGAACAGCTTGATTTTGCAGGTTCATAGATCAGATTTGGTTAGTCTTAAATTTGAAAATTGATGTTCAAAATTTTTAAAGCTTAAATTTGAACTTTTAGAATGAAAGCTTAACTTTTCACGATGAGTGTGTAGGTTGAAAGCTACCATTTAAAAATCTGAAAATATTACCACGAATAGAACTTTTAATGCTAGTTTCAACTGTTTAATTTTTAAAATGGGATCTCAAAACTTGGAGTGGAGGGAGGAAGGAAGGCAAGGGTTCTCAATGTTGGTTAAAATTTAAAAAAATGGTAACAGTAAGGTGACATATGGATTTCTACTCTAATTCGAGGACGCTGAGTTTGAGTATCGACTTATTTTTCGATCCGAGCCCTCTAAACGTGCTCATCAAACCCCCTCAATATGATTAAAATTCAAAAAAAAAATTTTTTAATGTTTTTTTTTATCCTGCTCGTTTATAATTGCTAAAATTTTTACACCCAGTATTTAAAAGGGGTCAGAAAGGTTAGGGCTTAAATTTAGTGTTGGAGGTTAAGTTCTTCTATTAAGAGAAGTGGAGTGGGTGTTTTCTGGGATGTTTAAAGTTTGTCTTTTTTGTTTCAAGTTGTGACAGAGGAACAACAGGTGTTGGGTGGTAATAGGCTTGGAGTTGCAAAATTGACACATAGGTTTGGGAGCTCGTAGATATAGATAGCTATGGGTTATTTTTGTATGACCAATTCCAAGACGTGTAATGATTATTTCATCTGTGTGTTTAAGGAGTGGAAGTTTTTTTCCGTGGTAGGATAGATTTTTTGTGAATGAAAAGTTTGTTTTCAGTTTTGAGGTCCCACCTGATTTTGCCAGCTGGCAAGGTGAGTCTGGTAAAGAATATTTTTGATATAAAAATTTTAAAAAATGAATTGACATATCGATTGTTACTAACTTGAGGTCGCTGAGCACGAATATTCACTTACTTTTTGAGTTCATTCCCCGATTGCACCCCCCCCCGCCACCTGAAAAATGGGAAAATGATTAAAATGTCATAACGAGTAGCCTATTTATTGTTACTAATTCGGCACTGCTGAAATCGAATAAACTCACTTTTTAAATTCGACCTTTTTCACTCACATTTTTTCAAATTTTTTGGTAATTTGAAGGCCAGTTTGAAGCATGAGGGAGTCAGATCAAGTGTTGACAAAAAAATTTTGAGCGAAATCGAAAGACTCGAGTTACTTGTTGGATCGTTTTGACATGGAATGAGCCATCTACGATTTCGTTCAAGCCTTTTGTTTGAATAATTGAACGGTGTAATTGGATGTTTTTCGATCATTTAGTTGGAAATTCAATGCACACTGAAATAAAGTGTGGCTGGTAATGGTAAAAATTACGTACATTGAATTTCGCTTTGATCGCTACATTTTGTTAATTTTTTCAACACAAAAAAATTTCAAGGGTTTAGATTTAAAATATAATACAAATTCACCATAAATTTGATAAATTCAATTTTTTCAAGGTCATAAATTCATAATTATGAAAAAATTTGTTAACATAATAAAAAACGTGATTTGTTTTAAAAACTGATAGTATATATCTATTTCATTACGATGCTTATAATAACTACTTTTCCAAGCCGCCTACCCCCCCCCAATCTTTCATGAAAACTTCTACTTGCATCAATCCATCTTTCATTTAATTACGCCGATTGTCAATTCGTTTTTCCTTAGAAAAAATTCATACAGGAATTTACCTGTAATTATCAGAAAATACTGAAAAAGGTATTTCTTTTACTCCAATCTGTACCCTATCTTTTCCCCACTATTGTTGAATTACATCTCCCTGATAAAAATTCCAAATCAACCTAAAGCAAAATTGTAAAAGTGTAGTGTAAAAAAGTTGCGAAATGATGAGGTACAACCCGAGCAAAGCGAGGGTGAAAATTTTAATGATTATAAACATTAGAAAATGTTGGAATAAAAATTTCAAAACTTTTCACCCCTAAAAATCGGTCACTGTGGGCACAAATCTAGAAAGGTTCCGCAGTAAAACCGTCACTGATTCCAACATTCCATTAATTTTTATTTTTTCCAACTTCTACCAGCTGTCACCCAATTTTGCCAACTACGGAACGCTTGGGGCGGTGAAACACCTCCCCTCCCCTCTCTGTTCAGTAGGCCTCTGCATTTCGATTTCGTTAGATATTTTGGTAAACTTGAACATGTATTTTCAACCCGAGCGAAGCGAGGATGAAAATTTTACAAAATATTAGGTATAAATGGTCGAAAAATGACCGTTAACATTGGGAAATGAAATCAGTTACTGTGGACACAAATCCAAACAGACCACTTAGTAAAACTGTCACCGATTTCAACATTCTATTCCTTCTTATTTTTTCTAACTTCTACCAACTGTCATTCGATTTTTCCAACTCCCGAACGCTTGGGCGGGCGAAACCCCCCTCCCCCTCCCCTCGTTAAGTAGGCCTCTGACTATACTTCTTCCTATGATCTTCGATTTTAAGAAAGCAAAACATCCATTCGATCAATGTGGCAATTTGAAATCATTGATTCATACAAAAATTCTTTTTGTTTGGGACATTTTGTACCCATATTACTATAATCAGTGAGCAATTTCAAGGCCCGTTCCGCAGAATCATTTACGACCTTAATGTTCTGAAGAATTTTGTCAGCTTGAATGAACGATTGATGATTCTTCCACTGCTTCACAGGTGTGTTTAAGAAATCCATATTTTTAAAAATATCTTCGTGGTTTTTATTTTAGAAATCATCCACGTCGTTCGGAGTAACTTTTTGAAAATTTTTTCTTTAGTTTCTAAACTTACATTTTGATCAATGAGACAGAGAGGAATTAAATCTTCGCTAAGATAATAGTTATAAATGATTGATGAATTTTTTCACAACTATCTTTTTAAAAAGTATAGCTGGAATGAATCATACTCGTCTCCCAGTGTCGTGAAATGGTAATCGAAGACGGACGAACTTCAACATCAAATCATTATACGTCTCGTAAATAGAATATATGAGTGAAACAGGAGTACTAGGATAATTCTGCAGATTTATGCAATCTAACAAATAGGTATCAATTTAACAAGGTATGACGAAAGGGAATTGGAGAAAGAGGGAAAACTGAAATGTGTTTTTAATCTGAAATTAAAATTATATAAGCACTTGACTCTCATTATAACTTCGGGGTCTAGTTGGCACGGGTTAAAACTATTTTTTCGGTCGAAAATTTTTTGGCAGTCCCTTTGGACACAAGAGGCACATTTTTAGAGGATTCCTCAATGAAAACGTTCATTTTGAAAAATAGCTGGCACCCTAATGTACATAGATGTAGATCCGGAAAAGGATCCGTTCATTTCAGTGCGTACATTATCGAAAACTGAGCTAAGTACATTTTCCTATACGTATAATAAGCGTACCATAATTAAAATATAAAATTTTTTTTTGCCCTACATGTATCATTTCCAAACGTGATTTTTTTCCTTTATAAAGTTTTCGTTCAAGTTCGAAATCTCACTCGGTGACAACTTAAACAATTTCCACCAAATTGTTGAAATTAGTAGCAGGCTTAATAAGCCGAAGCAGAATGATATAAAAAAACTGCATACTCTGAAAATACGAGTCTGACAGGATTATTTGACCTTTACGCCCTGCGTTAATCTCCTCTTTCCTCTCTTTTCGAAATTTACGAATCACGAGTGCAGCGAGTGAATTAATTAATGAGCAGTTACAGTACATATACCTTTTAAAAGTTTGATAAGTCTTTATTCACTCGATCCCTCTTCCTTTTTCACTTGAAAAATACAATTTTTACCACGTTAATACATTCGCGAAAACAACCGAAAATTAGAACAATAAATATCTGTACAAAGGATGCGTTTCAATTTTAAGTTTTTCCAAAAATTCGATAGGATGGTGAAAAAAAATTTTGAAATAACGTTAAATTAGGGTAAAAAAAATTTTGTATTGAAACAGGAAAACCCTACTATATTTTGAAATTTATGAAGATATAAAATCAGAAAAAAAATCAATTCTAAAAATTTCATATTTTATTTCATTGCATTGAAAAATTTTAAATGAATAATTAAATTTGTTAAATCCTTTTTTCTTTCAGCTTGATTTACTACGTCATATTACCAATGAAAACCAGGCTATTATGGATTATCAACCTATGGCGAAGAAAGGGAGAATATCAACAAAATCCGTTTTTGGCTACAAGAAGACCATTGAGACCATTTTTGGAAATTTCAGATATTTATTTCTTTTTATTTATTCTTTTCATGGAATCTAAAAATGCTTTACACAGCTCATTATGGAACAAAATCGGTCAAATTGGAGTAGCAGGTTTAGATTTGACATTTCAAAGCGGACAGCGGGGGGGGGGGGATGACCTTTGATCAAAATTCAGTCATGCTGAAATTTGGCGAAGTGGTGGTGAAGGGTTAAACTTGCAAAAATTGTTCGTTTCTGAAAAATCACGAAACAATATTTATTGAAAAATGTGTGAAAATTTACCTAAAATGTGAAAATAATTGTTAAAATTCATTGAAAATTAGACAGAATTTTATGAAAATGGATTAAAAAAATGCAGAAAAGTGACCTAAATAAAGAAAAAAAATTAAAAACATTCGAAAATTGAGTAAAAATTTGACAAAAAGAGGTGAAAATTGACCTAAATTATGAAAAAGATCGTTAGAAAATAATCAAAAATTGGGTAAAAAGTGCTGAAAATTGATTGAAAATCGAAACAAAATGTTGAAAAAATCAAAAATCACAAAAAAAGTTTAGAAAAATAGGTGAAAATGGTACTAAATTATGAAGACAATTCTCAAAAACTACTAAAAATTGGGTAAAAAATTGACTAAAAAAGGTAAAATGGAGAAAATCGATAAAAAATGATCTAAATTATAAAAAAAATTGACCACAAATCAAGAAAAAAATGTTGAAAAATAAATTAAACTTGATCAAAATCATAAAAAAAAAATCATTGAAACTTTAGTAAAAATTTGTTAAAAATAGGTGATAGGTGCAAAAAATTGTTGAAAATCATCGAAAATTGTATAAAAATTTTATAAATTAGTTAAAAAAGTGTAGAAAATTGATCAAAAATTATGGAAAAATCTTAAAAAATTCATAAAAATTCAACGAAATTATGAAATATATTGATAAAAATTATCAAAAATTTAGTAAAAATTTGACAAAAATAAGTGAAAATTGACCTAACATATGAAGGAAAATCGATAAAAATCATCGAAAATGCAGTAAAAATATAACGCAAAAGGTTAAAAACTGTTAAAAATTGATCAAAAATAAAGAAATTGTACTAACTCATAAAAAAAAAAAATCACCGAAAATTAGGTACAAATTTGATAAAAATTATTAAAAATCATCGAAAATTGTGAAAAATTACAAAAAATTCAAGAAAAATCGGCGAAAATGGACCTGAATCCTGAATACAATAAATATAGTCGAGAATTACCATAAGAAAAAAAAATTTACTTAAATTATGAAAATAAAAATCATTGAAAATCGTCGATAATCGGGTAAAAATTCAACAAAAATGGGTAAACAGTGCCAAAAACGGATCACTAATGAAGAAAAAAACATTAAAAATCGTCAAAATTCTGTTAAAATTTGAAAAAACGAGTAAAAGTTTTGAAAAATTGTTAAAAAGCATCGAAACTAAGGTAAAAAAATCTTTGAAAATCAACGAAAATTTTGTAAAAATTTATTAAAAGTGGTTAAAAAATTGAAGAATATTGATCTAATAGAGGAAAAAAATCGTTAAAAATCATCGAAAATCAAGAAAAAAATTGACTAAAACGAATAAAAAATGGTGAAAAGTGATCAAAAACCACGAAAAAATGTAGAATAAAAGGTGAATACCATTTTGAGACTATTTTCAAACCCGAGTCCATTTTTCAAAATCATAACATACATTTGTTCAGCAAACTCTTGTATTTTCTAAAATATACAAAAAAAAATGTTGGCTGAACTCATCTCTTGAAATGTAAAAAGTTTATGAATATCTTAACTCATCAAGATCATGAAAAGTGGTTTTTAACACCTGCCTTTCTCCCGACATAGGACAAAATATACGCATATTTTGAGTCGAACATGTGAAAATTCGTTGGAAAATTGCTTCCAATTTTGTTTTGATTCGTTAAAAGATCAATACTGTTTCCATTTCATGTGATAAACTTCCAAAAAATCGTTTTTTCAATTTATTACTAATATTTTTTTGTTTAAAAAATGTATCGTTTCACCTTATAAAGTAAATTCAAGTTTGAGAGTAGTCTAAGCAGTCTTTTTGACTAAAAATAGTAGATCTGATAACACTTCTGATAAAATTCAATTTGAAAGTTTCAAACTATTTTAGGTACTGACCAAAATCTCTACAAGGAGCGAAAGTCGGAAGTTAAAATTTTTATCAAGTTCGTTTGCCTTATTTCACACCTATTGCCCTTTATTTCATTTTCATTTTAGGAAAAAATTCAATAACAACTCACCCTACAACTACAACAAGAAAGAGAAAAATTTCAATAATTTCTTTTCCAAATTCAATATCAAATCCATCTAACACGCCTTTCCATAAAAATCTAGACCCAAAATAAAAGAAAGAAAAAAATATAGGTAGCTACGAAGACCTAAGTAGGGTATCGTTAAGTACATATGTATATGTATATAGTCTACAACCATCAACCACTCACACCTATACATAGTACACTTCCTCACCCAGTGAAACCATAACCTTGTCCGGCCATCACAAATTCGCAAGGAAACAATAAACTATCCTAATTTGACGTAAAATTACCGATTAAATACGCCATATTGGCCGGAAAGAAAGTAGCCAATCAAGTATTTACCTAGAAAAGCACGGTACTTTATCGAACCAGAAAATATACGATCGGGGTTAAAATGGAACTCATACGTGACATAATAACTATATCGTACGGCTCGATGTCAAAAAAATTAAGAAAGATTCCCAATTTCAAGGCTAGAAATGCATCGAAGTGAAATCACTAATCAACCTATACCTTGCGTTTGTAGTCTACGATCATGATGGCAGAGGAAGAAGCTTAATCGTGTATGTACCGTTAATTTTTGCGACAACCAATACAACATGATGCAAAAGAAACAGGATACACGTTCATTAATTATTGTGTAAATGAATGTGTAAAATTATAACACCGATGAAAAAAGTTAGCACATTGTGAAAAGACTCGTTTCACATAATTTTCATTACTGCAAACACTGTTAATAAAATTTTATACAAAACTTCAAAAAATCTAATTCACCAAATTTTCGAACAACTATTAAAAAACGCAGGCTATCGAAAATGAGAGCAGTCAAGGAAAGTTGGAAGGGTTTGAATGAGTAGTGCTTGTTGCGCTCAAAAATATTTTTAGGAGAGCCTCAATTGCGTCCCATAATGAAATTTTCTAATCTGCGGACAGGTACAAATTACTCATCCTAAAAAATTTAGTACCCGCGGGGTGAGGAAGAGGAGGAAGGGGGAGGGGTATTGAGATGGACATGTTAGATGTAAAATTTTACTCAAAATACTTTCTGCGATTACTCCTTTTGTATTCGATATTTATTAAGATAAATGAGAATAACTTGATTTTGAGCATTTTGATTAATACACTTTTGAAATGTAGGGCGCAAAGATAAGGTTGCTCCAAATGTAATGCCAAAAATGTAGAGAAGCCTTCAAGAAGGAATTTTCACTTGGAAATTTTTAGACAGAACCAATAGAAAGGGAGATACGCGAATTTTCAAGAAAGGGAGCTGGGTCCTAGGCGTGTGAGAGACTAGAAAAAATGACACTCAAGTTTATTTTGACATAGATAATTTTTGAGCGGAACGTCATTTTCTGAATCAAAAACTCGAACAATAGAAAAATGAAAAAAGTTTAAATAAAAATAATAAAGAAATTTTAAAAATAAAAAAAAGTTAAAAGTAAAAAACAATTGAAAAATGAAAACAAAGGGAATAAAAAAATGTTTAAAATAAAATAAATTAAAAAAATTAAAAAAATGTTTAAAAAAAATAAATTAAAAAAATTAAAAAATTTTAAAAATTTTAAAAATGCTGGTCGATATTTTTTGCACTCAAAGAGTAAACATCGAAAGAAAGTAAGTTTTCGTGTTTCAAACGTAGTTGGTACAATTTTTCTCCGCTTTTGAAAAGAATATGCCTCAGGACTGGGGATTATTTTGTTTTTATTGAAAAACTCGTGATGGATTATGAATGATTTTTGCACTATTCATGATCTAGAATTTTTCTTTGAAAGATAACAGTGCCAATTTTTAGCCTGATTTTCGTTCATATTGTCAATGAAACCTAGGCTATTGCAGTCTGTCGACCAATGGCGGATGAGGGGTGGAGGAATATCAATAAAATCCGTTTTGTGGTCCTTGAAAACCACCAACACGATTTTTAGCCGTATCAGATATTTATTTTCATTTCATTCCCCCGAATATTAAAATCATTTACTCCACTCGATACCGACCAAAATCGTTCCAATTCGATCAATCGGCTCAGTTTGGCGGCGGATTAGAAATACATACATAAATGGGGATGAACTCAGGTATAAAATTCAGTTATGCTCCAATTTGTAGAAGGGGATGCCGAAGAGGTCAAAAACGCAAAAATTACCCATTTTTAAGCCAATTAATGAAGAATCCAAAAATCAACCTCTTAAATGAATTAGAAGGGGAGATATGGGAGTTTTCCCAAATTTTAACCATGAAAAAAGGCTATTCCTTCCCTATCTCCCCACCAAAATGAGCTGCACGAAGTTGAAATTTGGTATGCACATTTAATTGGTGCCGTAGATGTGCTTTTCAGGGGTTCCTACTTTTTAGCTTCATTTCACTCTCTCACAGTGCCAAAAAATGAGTTATGCAGATTTGGCATTTGCATGTTGGACACAAGGGAAGAGAGTTTTTATTCAAGAGAGATAGGAATGTGTCAGAATAGAATGGCCTGAGCGCACTCGCGTAATGATTACGTCACCTTTTCTAGAGATATTGAAGTTATTTCTCGGAAGTGTATGATTTTTTATGTTTCT
>FIZR01019910.1:0-13090 GCA_900060175.1 Ferrisia virgata | reverse complement strand
ATACTTGTAGGAAATTGAATTCTCTACAAAAAAGGTCTCTTACAATTTTTTGATAAACCTCACTGTTTAAAAATTATTGAAGGTTGTATCATAATACTTTCGTCTTGAGTAGTTATAAAATTCATTTTTTTTAGGTGTCTACCAACCAGTTTTTCAGGGTAACAAGTAAAAAAAATAATCGTTTTTTTCGACCCACCATAATGAACACCTACCTCGATTTTTATCCATTTCGACTGGTATTTAGTGTCAATATAAAACTAATTTTTGAGCAATAATAGAATTTTGAGTATTTTGAAAATTCCAAACCAGTCTGCCAAAACTTGTGTATGTACTAGTAAAGTCTAAAAGAACCCATACCACGACTTTTGCCCATTTTGACTCGTATTAAGTATTTATATTAAAATTTGGGTATTATCCACTATTTCGATTGTATAAATTTTTTGCTCTGAAAACAACTTATTAATTTTTAAAACAATGACGATAGTATTTTTCAAAGGTATCTGAAAAATTGTCCACGGAGTAAAGAAGGGGAGAGGGAAGTAAAATTGAAAAATTTGGCCCAATCATGTAAACTAGATGTTCTGCCTCCATTTCTGATGGAATTTTCTCAAAATTTCATAAACGTAGTATTCCAAACGGAGTTGAATCTACACAAACTTACTCATTTGAATTTCCTATCATCATTGTCATTGAGGAAAAATCGTACTCACCTGAAACAGAAAAAAATTAAACGTACAAATTAGTAAAATTCGAATGCATGGAAAATACCGCATACATCGTTTATCAATTAACAGAGCATAACAATGTAAATTCTTACAAAGGGTATATTGGTCGGATAAGAGGTGATTTTGGCCCCAGCCCCGACTTTCGATCTCATTCCCTCAGACGGTGTACCTTGGTGTGAAAAAATTCTGATCATAAGATCTACAGTACTCTAATAATTCACCAAAACCTCGTTAAAAAAATTAGCCCATCCAATTATAGATATATTTAACATCCATGTCAACAACAACACTCACTTCTAGTTCATCCCCTTCAAAGTCACATACAGCTACACCTTGATACATCGTTAAGATATTATAAATCTACGTACGTTGCACGTAGACGTACCTCTCGCGAAACAAACTTTTCATCGAAGCAACAGTCAACATCATTCAACTTTCGGATCGACGAAAACATACATACAGGTAAATACCT
The DNA here is from genome assembly GCA_900060175.1 of Ferrisia virgata. Lineage (NCBI taxonomy): Eukaryota > Metazoa > Arthropoda > Insecta > Hemiptera > Pseudococcidae > Ferrisia > Ferrisia virgata. The sequence continues at coordinate 11,893 of FIZR01019910.1, read as the reverse complement.
GTATGTAAAACTTGTAAAATTTTCCTTGCTTCCCTCATCCTTCTTACATAGCCAGCGCAGCGTACTTATCAAAACCACATATACATACATACAAAGGCAACTCGTCAGACTATGTATAGAGCAAAGTACAGCCCTCTCCCTCCTCCCCCGTAAAGACGCCAAATCGTTTAAAAACTTTTATTTAATGCGGCTTTTGAAGAATTGAAACTTTCAAACCAGTCAACACGACAACCCTGCCTGGCGTCGTTCGGGTCGCCTCGCATCTTGCTTCACGTCCGCGTTAATTCGCCGCGACGTAGTAATCTGTCAAAAAAGTTTTAATTCGTTCTTTCCACTCGAGATTCTCTAGAGTATGGTGTACTGTAGGTACACAGTTACATACACACACATACACACACACACATGCACGTCACAGACCATGCAATCCCCCTCTTCCGCCTCTTTAAACCATACCAGCACCAATAAGCAAGTGGCTAAAGAGTCACTTCGAGTAGAGGTGACTCGACAAGTTCCCACATATACAGTACGTCGCTCACTCGTCGCTTATGAGTTTAAACTTACACACACCGAACCAAGCAACGCAATGGGCATAAGGCTGAATGATGTACTTTTGTAAAAGATAGAAAAAGAAAGCGAGAATACGAAACGACACCGCGCAGCCGTACCTCCTCTCTTCATCTGGCGAAAAGTTTTTGCTTTTATTTCATTATTTTTTTTATTTTTATTTTTTTTATTTTCTGAAAAGTCGCAGTCGAATGTTTAGAAAAATGTCGAGCAGCCGCAAAACTTCTTCCATTTTATTCCATTATTGTAAGTACGAGTATTTCTTCCTGCCACACTTTTCAAAGACCCGTTTGTCAACCATCTCAATGGGCATCGCGAACAAGTATACCTACCCTACATCTCCCATCATCATCGTACCGAATCTGTAGTGTCGCTGTCGCATGTCGGTCGCTCGGTCGAATTTCCACCCATGAAATACATTGCAACGACAAGAAGAACGAAGGAAAGCCTACGCGACGAGGTCGCCAACAAGAGGTTTATTTATTAAAAAGTTTACCACGTCGATGACGACTCGACGCTTAGATCGTTGAGAAACAAGCCAAGACGCCGCCACTACGCATCAATGTGGGCATCGTGTATTTGGCATTTTACTCTCTGTCTGTGGCTCATTCTGTTCGCCAAATTTACCCTATCGTACATCGTCTGTGTGGATTGTTCACGGTCTATGATACGGTCGAGTATGCAATGTGTCAGCTTCAGCACGCCTTATCCACTTCCTTAATCTATTGAAATGACGGAGAGGAAAAAAAAATGAAATAAAAATACTAAAAATTGTTTTATTCTTATTTGTTTTCGTATGTTGGTAAAGAATATAGAAAAAAAAGAACGCTGCGAAAGTCGACACTACCAAAAGGCATATCTAGGTCCTATACTGAATATACATATCAAATTTCAGCTTGCTAACCCAATTTCGGGAAGAGATATGCGAGGAACAAATTCAAAAAATAAGAAAATCTAAAACTCACTTTCTCGGGCTGGTAAGGGGAAGCAATGAAACCGTAAAATCAAACCCCCAAAATGCACATCTGAGATCGCTACTAAATCTGCGCACCAAATTACAGTTTCCTAGCTGAATTTGTAAAGGAGGTTATGCAAAGAACAAACTCAAAGCATGAGAAAACTCACCCAAAAAACCACATTTCTGGGGTCGCGAGGGAAGAGGGGATGAAATCGGTATGATAAGTCGAAAGTCTCAAAAGGCACATTTATCGCCCATACTATGTCTATATGCCAAATTTCAACTTTCTGGCTCAATTTGCAAGCATGATAGGAGAGGAATACCTTTTTTCAAGGTCAAAAAGGGCAAACCCCTCATATCTCCCCTCCTAATTAATCTACGAAGCAAATTTATGGATATGTCATACAACTTTGGATTATATATCGATTGGCTTATTTTAAAGCAAGGTCGTTCTAACTCGTATACATTTAATCCTCGGCCGAACTGAGTCCATTCATCGAGTTGGAATGATTTTTGTTTGTATGGGGCAGAGTAAATGATTTTAGTCCTTGGGAGGATAAAATAAAAAAATGAACAAATATCAGACATAGTCAAAATTGGTCGTAATGGTCTTCTAGGGCCTCAAAACGAATTTTGTTGATATCCCCTTTCCTCATCCGTCATGAGTCAATGGACTAGAATACCCTGGTTTTCTCTGACGTTATGACATAGAAAATCAGCCCAAAAAATTCGTGGCTTCTTTTTTAATATTATGAATATGAAAATTTATCAGCATTACTTTTTCGAAAATCATGATCCAACTGTAGATGGTCCAGATTTGTTCAACAGTGGACTGTCAAGAGTTGACTGAAAATAGTGGACCATCAACATCCTCACCAACTAGATTTGGACTTTCAACTCTTGATGGTCCAAATCCATCAGCAGTTGATTGCCAACTGTGGACTATCAAGAGTTAACTAAAAATAGTGAACCATCAAGACCCTCACCAACTAGATTTGGACTTTCAACTCTTGATGGTCCAGATCCATTAGCAGTCGATTGCCAACTGTGGACTATCAAGAGTTGACTAAAAATAGTGGACCATCAAAACCCTCACCAACTCGATTTGGACTTTCAACTCTTGATGGTCCAAATCCATCAGCAGCTGATTGCCAACTGTGGGCTATCAAGAGTTGACTAAAAATAGTGGACCATCAAGACCCTCACCAACTCGATTTGGACTTTCAACTCTTGATGGTTGAGCATCAAGATCCGGACTATCAACATCTTGAACGTTAACTAGAATGCCAAGAAACAAATGCTAAGGAAATTTCAAAAAAATTTCATGTTGTCACTCAGTTCCAGCAAAAATAAGGATGTTTATAATCCGCATTGATCCAGATCGAGTAAACATTTGAAAAGTAGTTGGATTACCCGATACGGATCATGATACTTGGTGCTGCCTGTTTTTTGTTGGAGCAAAAGGCGTCATTATGACATAAAGTGGGGATGTACCATGTGACGATTCATGGCGAAAGAAAAAGAACTGAACAGAACAATGCATCATGATCAGCAGAAGTCCAAATTTCATTTGAAGTGACATAACTATTGAAAAATCCGTGATTTCTTTTTGAGATTAGGAATTTTGAAAATTACTTAGCATTTTTTTTATAACATTTAACTTTTTTGTCGAACATAATCCAACTGTTGACAATCCAGATGCTAACAATCTAGAACAGCTGACCATCAATATTACATTCGTCAACATTCAAGCCATCAAAATCTGAACAATCCAGATTTTGATGGTCCACTGTTGACGGGGTCAACTGTAGAACGCTCCGTTAAACATCTCTCGATGTTAATATCTGACATCGCGTTGCCAAAAATGATCTTAACGATCATCTAGGACCCCAAAATGGATTTTGTTGATATCCCTCACTGATCCGCCACAGGTCAATAGACCGTAATAGCATGGTTTTTATTGTCAATATAATGTGGAAAATCAGGCTAAAAGCCATAATATTCTTTTCCAACTATGATACAAATTTTGCGCGAGCTGCCTTGTGCTGACGTTTTCAAAACAACGTGCTTTCGTCGCCGGGCACTCGTCGATGCTACCCAAATCGATTTCCAAAACCAACGATCGCTTAATGGTACGAAAAATCGGTTAATATAGCGTCGATAGTCGTTCTAACCCTCTACCGCAAACCTTTTCGCTGCCATTCGAATCGTTTAGCGTTGCTTTACTCGCGACCGCAGTCAACGCTCGTACGTGCCATCGAACCCGAGTTCGATTGGTTGGAAGAATAGAATGGGCTGTGGTGTATGAAAGGTTATCGTTTCACCACACATTTGTTCATTTTATACACTGCATATACGGTAAATAAGCCGGCAGCAGAGCTTCGGTGAAACGTACCGTTGCGAAATATGTATCCGTGCAACGTAAAGGTACCTACGTACGCGTAAGTATGTATATACCTACTTTCATTATTATAATATACTAGCTCTTCATCGGTTAATACGTACGATACAGGTACGTCGTTACGGCTACATATCTAGATTTCCTTTTGAGCTTCAACGCTACCAGCAGCCTACATAGGGCTGGGCATACAGCTTAGCAGCTCATCCCTTCTCATGCTGTTTGAAAATCTATACAAACGCACACATACTCGTACACTATGCGGTAATGGACGCGAGTACTTCGTATAGGTACTGTATAAAATATTCACATAGCCAATATCACGTACTGTACCTAGTATTGCTGCAGTAGATAGATTGGATACAGATGACGAGTACGTCCACGTTCAGCGATGTAACCAAAGCGAAGCCTGTAAATTATCAATCTAGACACTAGCACTAGGATACGTTTGCACAGCAATGAGTAACATACGCGGTACAAATGTAACAACATATATTTCGCAAATCGATAGGTAACATACGCGGGTACTGAGACCTAATACCTACGTAGTGCATACGAGTAACATACAGACTTACGTTGAATGCGTTATCAAATGACCGAGCTTTTAACAGAATAAGCAAAAATACTGCGTATATGTTCACACTGCGAATAATACATACATACATATTATAAAACAGCACAGCACCTGGCAAAGGAGAGGCCCTTCCTTCCTATACCTACATTGTACATGAACAGACAACAGCATATCTCAGCATTTAGTCTTTACATTAGCATTAGACGAACATAACGAACGTATTGCTTATTTGTAATTTATATGGCCCCTTCAAATCTACATATCCAACTTCAACTTCCTAGTTCAATTTTGAGAGGAGTTATGCAAGGTACAAACTCAAAAAATAAGGCAAACTAGCTAAAAAACTACATTTTCGAGGCTGTAAGTGAGGGTGCAATGCGGTAGAAAAGTCAAAACCTCCAAAAGGCAAATTTAGGACCTACACTAAATCCAAATACTAAATTTCAACTTCCTAGTTCAATTTGGAGGGGAGTTAACCGAGGACCAAACTCAAAAAATAAGAAAAACCAACCAATAGCTACAATTGGGGACTGAAAGGAGGAGCAATAAGGCTGAAAAGTCGACACCTCCCCCTCCCTCTGGCACCCCCAAAAAACATATCTAGTACTAATACTGAATCTACATACCAAATTTCAACTTCTTATGTCAATTTCGTGGGGAGATAGAGGATAATGGCCCTTTTTCAAAGTCAAAAAAGGAAGAAATCTCTCACATTTCCACTCTTAATTGACCTAGGAGGCTGATTTTTGGATACGACAAAACTTTTGATTCTCTATTGATTGGCTCAAAAAGAAACAATTTTTGCGTTTTTGGCTCCTCATAACTCCTTACCTTGAATAAAGGCATAATTGAATTTTGACCTGAGTTCAACCCCGCTCCAAAATGTCAAACCTGTCACCAATCTGAGCCCGTTTTCCGAATTTGATCGATTTCGCTCAACATCAAGCTAACCAAATAATTTTCAGTTTTTGGAGAAAAAAATAATGATAAAAACTAAATATACTTTCCAAATAACATTTTTCAGACTGTGGGGAGTGTATTGAAGCTGATAAGTCGAGGCCCCTGAAAAGACACATCCAAGAACCCTGCTAAAGGTACATATCATTCGGTTGGGCGATTTGGGAGGAACAGCCTTTTTTCAAGGCCAAAAAGATGGAAATCATCGTATCTTCCCACCCTCCTAATTGATCTAGCGGGCTGATTTTTCTATATGTTATGGGACTTTTGATTTTCTACAAATTGCTTGGAAAAAAATAATTGCTGAATTTTTGACCTCCCCCCTCCCCCAAATTTAGACATCACTGCATTCTGACTCGAGGTCGTCCACACTCATGTGTATGTAATCCGCTACCAAACTAAGCTGAGTGACCTAAGTGGGCCGATTTTGGCCCATATCGGGCAGAGTAACACATTTTTGTCTTCGGGGGGGGGGGGCAAAAAAATCACAATTTTCTGGCTTGTGAGAGGGTTTTATAAGGCTGCAATGTCCAGACCTTTAAAAAGTATATTTATGTCCCTTACTAAGTCTACACATCAAATTTCAACTTTCTAGCTTTATTTGGAGCTGGGATAACGGAGGAAGAACTCTTCTTTAAGGTCAATAAGGGGAAAAGGCCTAATATCTTCCCTCCTAATAAACCTAGTCGTCTGATTTTCGGATACATGCTACAACATTAAGATTTTCCACCAATTGGTTCAAAAAGGAACATTTTTTGCGATTTTGGCCCCTCAATTCGGGCATGACAGAATTTTGACCCGAGGTCATCCTTATTCCAGCATATCAAATCCGCCGTCAATCTAAGCCTGTTTTTCAAATTTCATAGATTTTTGCCAGTACCGAGCTGAGCAAGTGATTTTTAGTTTCAGAGGCGAAAAAAATAATAATAAATATTTGACACAGTCAAACATGGCCATAATGGTCATGTAGGACCCCAAAACGAATTTTGTTGACCAGTAATAGCCTGGTTAGCTTGATTTTCGGTCATATTGTCAATGAAAACCAGATCGACCAACGGCAGATGAGAGGAGAATACTAACAAAATCCATTTTGGGGTCCTAGAAAACCATTAAGACAATTTTTAGCTATGTCAGATATTAATATTTATTTTTTTTTCCGGACGTTAAAATTATTTACTCCGTTTGATACCGACCAAAATCGCTTCAATTCAGTCAATCGGTTCAGTTTGGCTGCGGATTAGATATATATGAGAGGAGATAAATTTGGGACAAAAATCAGTTATGCCCCATTTTGGAGGAGGGGATGCTGAGGGGCCAAAAACACAAAAATTGCCCCTTCTTAAGCCAATTCATAAAGAATTAAATGTTGTATAGCATATCCAAAAATCAACATCCCAAGTCAATTAGAAGGAGGGATATATGGATTTTCTCACCTTTTGACCCTGAAAAAGGGCTGTTCCTCCTTCATCTCCCCACCAAATTGAGCTAGGAAATTAATATTTGGTATGTAAATTTAGCTGAGGCCGTAGATATGCCTTTTGGGTGTTCCAACTTTTTAGCTCCAATACACCTCCTTACACCCCCAAAAAATGTGGTTTTTTGATCGATTTTTCTCATTTTTGGAGTTTTTTGAGGTTCTACCTCACATAACTCCCCTCCAAATTGAACTAGAAACTTGAAATTAGGTATGTACATTTAGTAGGTGACTTAGATGTACCTTTTTGGAGGTTTCGACTTTTCAGCCCTATTTCGTCCCTTCCCAGTCTCTATAAAATGGGTTTTTGGTGTTTTTTTCTTATTTTTTGAGTTTGTTCCTCGCATAATTCTACTCCAAATTAGGCCAGGAACTTGAATTTAGGTATGTATGTTTGGTAGGTACCCTGGATGTGCCTTTGGGGGTTTATAATTTTTGACTCCTTTGAACTATTCCTACCCGCAATGCTGAATAGCAATTCTCATAGTTGTACTATGTCACGAAAATCAGGTTTTTTTTTTTTAAATTTACATTATGGCATAGAAAATCCTACTAACAATATTCGAGTATTTGAACATTTTAGTCAACACCTTTCGCTGCAATTAAAACAATATACGTACCGAAAAAGTATCCATTTATCTATTTCAAAAAAGTCATTTTTCAAAGTTGCCCGGATAACAACTCTCCTTTTAAAAAAACTTAAAGCACACTCATAGTGCAAAAATATTCAATACCTTGTTGCAGCATTCAAAATAAAGTCTCATATGTTTGCTAATCGTACACCTCATCAGAGCATATATCAAAATATTTCATCTCGAAGAAAATAAAACAAAGATGAAAAAAAGAAAAAAATCTCAAAAATATGTTTGAAAAAGAAAAAAAATGAATTACCTAGCAGAACGATAAAACTTTGCGACTACGCTCGTCGCAAACGTACCTTGGTAAAATTTATTATAAAAAATTGAATCGACATATAGGACGACGACAACGACGACTATTCGACAAACGAAAAGCACCACAAAAATAGTAATAAGAGGAAAAAAGAACACGACAAAAAAGTTAAGCTGGCCGTAGCCGAGGCAGATTACCTATCGTACGAGTAGAATGCTCGCTTTGGATTGAAGAAATGGAAGAAAATCGAGATAAAAACCATAAATTGATATTTCATTTGTCACATTTATCCTTAACTGGTATATAAGAAACGTGGAAATCCTTCAATAAATGTTACACTATCGAGACGACAGCGAAGGTTGGGCTTGCCCTAGCTTGTCCCCTGGGAATTCAACGTGGACGGATACGGTGGCAACGAACGATTTTGGCCGGATAGCAAGAGCACGACGATGACGGGCTTTACAAACCGAAGCGAACCGAGTATTTTACCTATCTAATACCTAGGCTACCTAGCTCGTATATTGAAGAAATAGGTGAACGAAGCTGCATGAAACGAATCTCGAATGAAATAAAAAGCTTTTGGGTCGTGTGTTTGCCAAACACCGTATAGTCGTGCCACGCTTTAGCGTGTAATTTAATTGAACGAACGAGTGACGGTATAAAAGCGCTATTGTTTCCCAAAACCTAGCTATACTGTGCACACATTACCGCGTATAGGTATTTTCATTTTATTCATTTATTTGGCTATATTTTTTTCCGCATAGTGCCGAAGGTGTCTTTATTATTTATAGTGTTGATGACGTGACGCATCGTCGGCTCGTCTCGTCACATTGCCGGAAATATAGAAATATAGAAATTTTTGAATTGTTGGCAGCTCGAGAAGGCGTATTTTGCACAGGCCACGTTACATTAGCTTCTGCGTGTACTTGTGATATTATATACGATAGTGTAAGGCTATATCGTACGTACTTCGTAATGGCGTGATAAATTATGGAAACGGACGCGCCAGAATTCAGGAATTTTGAAAGCTTTGTTTTTTGAGTGCACTGCCACCGTAACGTAATGGGCTCTCGAAAAATTTTGTTCATAGACGTACTTTTGTTGTTGTTTTTATCGTAGTCGTCGAGCTGTTTTTCATCTCCCCCCCTACCTTACTTTACCTTACCATACCTTCGCTAACCCCTCTGGTAACGAGATGGGTTCGTTATGGTGGTTTCCGGTCGCCGAGGAAGAACGCCTGAGAAAGAGGAGAGTGTAAAGAGAGAACGAGCGGGAGTGTGTAAATTTGATTATTCGATGACGAAGACGACGTTTTAACCACGCTCTGCTACCCGTTAATGATAATTTTTTTTAATGATATGGCTCCGGCTACATTATACGTCTTAAACTCTAGCCTTTGGCTTCATCTGAATGGCGAAACGAGCGAAACAGCAGAGCAAAGCGCTTTAGTGCTTTTTGAACGGTTCTAAATGAGAATCTTAAACAGCGAATACTTGAAAACAGGGGAAGGGGATGTGGAGAAAAAATTTAAATGTACCAAATGATGGATTTTTTTTACGGATGTTTACTTTTGTACCTTTCGTTGGGCTAGACAAATTACAAGGTTTACTAAAATCATGACCATTGCCGCCGCTTAGAGAATCTGCTGGCACTGATTTTTTAATCGGCATCCCTCTTCGTGAATAACAAACTAACGCTGGACTGTAAGTACGATTCAATCTTCTGCATTTATTTTTTGAAGCGAAATATTATTTTGTATCATTTTATTAGAAATTCTTCAAAAATCAAGGCCGTTTTCGTTCATTTTTCGATCGATTCACTGATTGCATATTACAGCAATCCTGGCCAAAGTTCACATCAGAAAATTCTGCCCGAGGTATTAGAAGAAGCATACAACAATCCTGAAGGTGAAGGGTGGCACAACCAATTTTGGTTGTTACTTGGAAAACAGCACCTGGATTTACAGAATCGGGCATGCAGAGTTGTTGGGAGTTACTTAGATTACGAGGAGCAACATACTAAAAGTCTCCATCAATGAGAGGTGTGTGTAGCCAATGGAGGATGGGATTCGTCATCGCCATGCGAAATTCCAGTTTTTTTGCCATATCTCCAGTAAAATTGCTTTTATGGCAAAGATAGCTCAGTACTTTTTTCTTCTACTACAAATTTCCCACAACTTTTGTATTTAACATTGATTCATAAGAGTCATAGATTAGGAGTTAAAAGGTATCGAGTTGCAATATCTTAAAACAATTTTATAGATTATTAATCTTTGATTTTGAATAAAAAATGTAACATTAATAAATTTTCTGTTCTGGGACAATAAATTTGGGAAATTGAGATTTGGGATAGCGGCATATGGGAAAACGGTCATTCTAGAAAATGGATTCGGGAAAACGGTCGGGAACCCTGACGTACTACTCGTGCGTATTGGTGTGCCATTGGTAAGTAGTAATGTATCATTGATAAGTAATCGAGTATCACTTGTTAGTAATGATGTGTTGCTAGTAAATATTGGTGTACCCATTAGTAATCAGTGATGCATTACTGTTTGGAAGTAATATATCACTGATAAGCAGTAACGTATTGCTGACAAACAGCACTATATCGACGATGAGCAGTGATGCATTGCGGATAAGTGGTAATATACTGCCAATGAGTAGTAACAGAACACTAATCAATGATGATCTGTTGCTGACAGGCAACGATATATTGATGGTGACTAACGACGTTGAAACGGGTGATATTAGTGTACTCTGTTCTCTTAGATAACGTCTGCCCAGGCAGAGTACATTGACCAGTAATTTAGCATTGTTCATTCGCTAAATGCTCCATACGTACACCAGTAGTTACTTTTGATGTTGTTTTTATCGTAGTCGTCGAGCTGTTTTTCATCTCCCCCTTACCTTACCTTACCTTACCATACCTTCGCTAACCCCTCTGGTAACGAAATGGGTTCGTTATGGTGGTTTCCGGTCGCCGAGGAAGAACGCCTGAGAAAGAGGAGAGTGTAAAGAGAGAACGAGCGGGAGATATTTTTACTACCCAAGATTTAAGGTCATACGTTGATCCAAACCCATATTTTGGCGCCAGCTGTGAAGCCAAGTTTTCAATAATTGGGAAAACTGAAGATGGACATAAATAAGTCGCAGCAATCGGAAGCCGATGCATTAATTTTGCTTTGAAATTGTTGGACGAGCTAAAGAGTAGGTTACCAAATAATTTTTGGCAGTTACAGGCTATGCAAGAACTTACAATTGAAAATACTTTGAAACGAGTATAAGGTTCATTGGTTCCTTTAATGCAACTTATGCGAGTTGATCCTGCAGATATAGATTCATTAGAATCTCAGTGGAACGATATAGTGTATATCAAATGGGACCAAGAAGTAGTAAACTCAAAAAATTCGTTACGTTTTTGGAATTCGGTTTATAACTATACTGATGCTTCTGGAAGTAATCCGTTCATGAAGTTAGCTGATTTTGTCCTTCAGGTCCTGTCTCTTCCATTGAGTAATGCCGATGTTGAAAGATTGTTTAGTGCGATGTACTTCACAAAGTCTAAAACACGAAATCGTATGAGTCTCCCATTATTAGTGGCAATTTTGGCTATTAAATTTGGTTTGAGATCAGCTGGTTTATGTTGTCACCATTATAATGTTCCAGTTAGTGTGTCACGAATTGTTGGAATTTTGGATACTGATAAGAAAGGGGAAGGTACTGGAACTTCTCTATCAGAAGTTGATGAAATATTGGTGGAAGAGGATGTTGATGATGTTTTACCTTTTGCTTAATTTGTTAATTATTAGGATTTACCGTTTGTTCGAGTATTTTATTACTATTGTTACTGTTTGACTGAAATTTTTCGCTAAATTTGTTAATTAATAGGATTTACCATTTGTTCGAGTATTCTATTACTAATGTTACATTTTATTATTTTATTTGTTGTACTGTTATGTTTTGTTTGAGAATTCACAATTCAGAATAAAATTGATTAAATACGATGGAATTATTTGAATACATTTATATTTTTAAAAAAATTAACAATTCTGTCTCAAAATGCAACAGTTGACTTGAT
>FIZR01019906.1:0-12698 GCA_900060175.1 Ferrisia virgata | reverse complement strand
ATACTTATTATGTTTTTTATATTTATTTTCAATAACTCCTTTTTTAACGCTTTTTGCATTTGTATTAAGATTTTTTTAAATGTTCAATAAAATTATTTTTTCTAAATTGAATGACCCTAAAACCACAAAGAACAAGATGATTTTCATAATCATCATTATTTAGATCATATTAGACCTATTAAGTTAGGGATCATTAGGAAATTCAACTATTATAGTTGATTCAATCTGGTAAGTATAAGAAAAACTACATCAGTATCCATATGGTATAGTATCATAATTAGACAAGACTAATCTTTTATCATATTCAAATTGAAATTTCTTAGTGACATTTTTATTGATTAAATTTTTAGTCTTTATATCTCTAGTTATTTGATTATATTCTAGATCAATACTTTCTTTCTTAATTCCCTCAGATGAGCTACCAAACATTTCAGAAACTTCACTTTTAATTATTCTTATCATTGTATTTCCATTTAGTTTCTCTAAATTTTGATAGTTTAATGTGAAACCCTTTATTTTAGTCACATTTTTATCAAAGTTTGTTTCATAATAATAACTTTTAGGACCTGTTGATGCCCACAACTTTATATATTCATCCTTTTTGAGTTCATCTGTCCATTCTCCAAGCATATCACCAGTCTTGACTGTATTGTTTCCATTGTCAAAGTAAACTATTGAATCTGTATCACAATAAATCACAGCCTCGACTAATTCATCTAATTTTTCATACAGTCTTAATCTGGCATTTGCTGTTGTGAATAGAGCTATATAAACCGCAATCGATCAAATTTAATGAATAGGTTTTGATTGGCGGTGGATTTGATATTCTGGACAGGGGATGACTTCGAGTGAATATTCAGTTGGGCCCAAATTTGGGAGAGGCGATGCTGAGGGGCTGAAATTGCACAAATTCTTTTTTTTTTAGGCAGTCGATAGACAATCTAAAGCTGATAACACATCCAAAAATCAGCTTACTAGGTCAATTAGAAGGAAAGACATGAAGGGTTTTCCCCTTTCTGACCTTGGTAAAGTACTGTTCCTCCCCCATCTCCCTTTCAAATTGAGCTATGAAGTTGAAATTTTGTATGTAGATTCAGTAAGGACCATAGATGTACCTTTTGGGGGTCTCGACTTTTCAGACCCAACGCATCCCCTCATAACCCCAAAATGTAGTTTTTTGGTTGGATTTTAGGGTCTGTAAGAATTTTTTTTGAGCTGACAACTTGAAAAAAAAATCTTACGTTATTAAAACTATTCTACATTCCATAGAGTCTTTTCATTTTTTTTTTTTTTTTTTAGAATGATAGCTCTCTCTGCACCACCCAAAATAATTATTTTCCTGTGTTAAACGTAAACTTCCAACTAAAAAACTAAAAAAGGAATCATCAAAAGCGTGTAAAACTAAAAAAAATAAAATGAAATACCTATACTATTTAATAATTATACCATACACGCTTAAAATTATTTTAAAAGGTAGTCAAATTGAAATGAAGTATGTTATAAGAGTAAAATGGTTCGAATTTCAATTTTTTGGAATTCTACGCAAAGTAAAGAGTTACAATAATTGCAAAATATCGTCAAAACGACGTGATAAAAATTTCAGCTCTTTAGTTCAATTTTTTCAACTTGTAGAATTTATTCTAAGTTCATAAAATTTCATAATTGAACACAGCATATTAATTTTACCACTTCAGGTACTTGAAAAAATGTTTTTTTTTCGTGTTCTTTCAAAAATGCTTATACAACGTTAAAAATGATACAAAAGGCATTGCAACATTTTAAGCCTGATTTTTGAACAATATTTAAAACGAGTGAATTGTTTCTTTCATGGAGGAAAGAAGTGTAATGCTCTGCAGTGTTTAAGATACAGGTAAACATTGGAGCGAATAGCTGATTTTAGCAAAAGGCACACAGAGCTTACATACTAAATTTCAACCTCCCAGCTTCATCTTGAGAGGAGATATGCGAGTCACCAATTCAAAAAATAAGAAGAATGACACAAAAACTATTTTTTCTGCACTATGAAGGGGTGTAATGAAGCGGAAAAGTCCAAACTCTCAAAAAGCATATCAAGGACCCCTATCAAATTTCAACCACCTAACTCAATTTAAAGAAGAGTTATCCAAGTTATAAACACGCAAAAAAAAAGAAAAAACATCCAAAAATCTGCTTTTTTGATGCTACGAGGGGTTGTAATGAGGCTAAAAAGTAAAGACTGTCAAAAGGGACTTTTAAGACCGCCCTCTAAATTTACAAACTAAATTTCAACTTCTTAACTCAATTCGAAGGAGAGATATACATACTATAAACAGGAAAAAAAAGAAACCCCTTCTTCCCAACAACTTCTTTTACGGAGCTGTGGAGAGGCAATGAAGCAAAAAAATCGGAATCCCCAAAAGATACTTCCAAGACCTCCTACTAAACATACATATGTGATTTCATTCTCACCGGCCTCCTCAGATATACGAGGAGGGCCTTTTTCAAGGTCAAAAAGGGGAATCCTCTTATGTTTCTTCGTAATTAACGTAGGGGAGCTGGTTTTTGAATATATCATATAACTTTTGATTCTCTATCAATTCGCTCAAAAACGAACAATTTTTGCAAATTTCGTCCCTCACCAGCCCCTCCTTGTAAATTTGGGCATATTTGAATTTTGACCCAAGATTATACTCATTCATAAATACTTAATCCGTAACCAATCATAGCTCATTGGCTAAATTTGAGCAATTTTATGTCGATATCGAGACGAGTAAATGATTTTAGTCTCCAAAGAGAGAAACATTGAGATGAATATCTGACCTCGTAAAAAATTTTCCTAATGCTTTTCTAGAACCAGAAAAGGGTAATTATTGAAACCCGCTCCCCTGCCCGATTCCTCAACCACTAAAGGTCGTGTATTACATTCCTGGAAACAATTTTTAAAAAACATTTATTTGATTTTTTGAACATTTTTAAAAATTAAAATTAATTCAGCAAATTGAAAAAGTCGAGGGAAAGTGGAAATTTTTATCACGTTGTTTTGAGCACATTTAGTAGCTATTGTGACTCTCCTTTGCCGATTTCCACAAATGAAATTGAAATTCGATCCACCCTGATCTATGTTCTAAATTAATCTAATAACTTCTCATTACAGAGGACCAGCAAGGTTCTCTGCACCGTGGCAAACTAAACCATAATCACCATTTGCACAAGAATACAAATAAGTACCAAACTTCGATTGCCCTTTACCGAAATATATCATTCTGGAAGACGGACTCTGTACACAGCAAACAATTAGGTCTGCACTGATTACATCCGTCGAAGGATCAAATTCAATTGTCATCGTTCGGACGGATGGAGTATCATTGATGAATTGTAACGTTTCTCCATTTTTAATCCAGCCTTTCTTCCGAGCAATGGAGTTCGCTATGCTTATCAGACTATCTTTACTCTCTTTGGTAAAATCACGCACCCTAAAGAAGTTTCGAAATAATGTTTTAAAAAATTGTTTAAAGCTGACATTGGTCACATTATGCACACTAAATGGTTAAAATATACCAGTATTTACCCTTGAAAAGCTTCATAATCTTTCTTAGTTAAGCTATGTACCGGATATCTTGCTATTTCAATTAGAAAAATACATGAAAAAATCACAATTGCCAGTTTCGCGCTCGACATTGTATCAGCAAATCGTGGCTTTCGATTAGTTCAAAAATTATACAAATGCATAGTGCCTATCGAGTAGAAAAATTTTTTTATACAAAAAAATTTATCTGCGTACCAGCTACCTGTATCAAGCTTTCCTCGTTCAACGCAGAGTTAAAAATTTGAACAACGAGCTGCAATATCAACGTTCCCACTAAAATTAATTAGTATTATTTTCACAGCTGCTGAAAAATTTCTCGTTTTGCAAATAATCGAATAACGATGATTGGAAAATTGTATACAAGAATTTACGTCAATCTATCAGTATAAACTAAATATCCTGTTTTTCATCGATCGTATACCTACTGAGATTTTATGAGGCAGAACTAACAGACCATAAATTATTCAATACGCTTAGCTCATGAAGTTCACACAGGTAAGAATAAGTAGACTAGATAAGGTTTATTGTGAAGGTTTAAAATACACAGGATATCTACATATGCAATCAAATCGCGAACAAGATAAAAACAAGTTTTCAGTAGTGATAAAAAATGATAATCGTGAAAAAAAATATCAAAAATGTTTCTAATTATCGAATTTAATTGTTCGAATTTTTATTCATTTATTTAGATAACAAAACATCGTAATGAAAACATTACCAATAGTTTCCATGTTATTAATTATTTTTTTAATGAATTTATCACTTTATTATAACCCTAAAATTATACCATTCATGTCTATGATTTGAAAATTGATTAGACACCCTGTACTTATAAATTCAATGAACGGGATGTCTCCCAGTTATTTCATAATGAGTTTTACATGAGTTTTTCTTCACTTTTCCATGCATTAAAATTTTCGACCAGCGCAGAGGAGAAAGATATGGGTGAAACAAACTCAAACACTTAAAACCACTTTTTTGGGGTTGTGAGGAGTGCAATGGGACTAAAAAGTTGAAACCATCAAAAGGCACACCACTTGTCAAATTTTAACACTACAACTCAATTTGAAGGAGGGATGCATGAGACAGCCTTTTCCCAAGGTCAAAAAGTACGAAAAACTCATTATCTTCCTTCCATTCGCCATCGATTGGTTTAAAAACCAACAATTTTTTTGCTATATTAGCCACTCAAGACACTCTTTCTAAATTAAGGCACAACTGAATTTTAACTCAATATCATCCTCCCTATAAAATATAAAATCTACCACAAAACTGAACCAACTGCACAAATTTGACCGATTTTAGTCGGTATCAAGCTGAGCAAAGGATTTTTAGCATTGGAAAAAAAATTAAGTAAGTAAATAAAAAATATTAAAAATAAAAAAATTTTGAAAATAGAAAAAAATTGAAAATATAATACAAAAAAGAAAAATCAAAAAATTAAAGAATTAAAAATTAAACAAAATTAATTTTTTAAAAGTTGAAAAAAATTATTAAAAAATCAATTAAAAATTTAAAAAAATGAAAAAATTGAAAAATACTTAAAAATACTTACAAAGGAGCTACCCCGAGGGTTACACGCCAAATGGAAAATTTCTTTACAGTTGATAGAGTATTAAAAATTATCCCTACAGACAATATTCCAGTCACTAAGCTCCATTTGGGAGGGGGAGTTATAGTGAGTGGAATATCAAAAATTGACAAATAACACTGTAAAATTCACAAAAAAAGAAATAACTCAACTTCACACCACATTTAGGGGCTAATTTTTTCACTTCATACTACTCTCGCTGTGGCCCATCTAGGGATGGGGTAGATGCTTGGATTCACGTGTAACACCTCGGGGGTGAATTTTTAGCCATCCGAAATGAATTAAAAAAATAGAAAAAGTAATGGCTAAAAATTCACTCCTGAGGTGTTACATGCGAAGCCAGCTGACTATCCTATCTCTAGGAGGCCCATGTGGAGGGTAGTACCTGATGAAAAAATTAGCCCCTAAATGCGGTGCGAAGTCGAGTTATTTCGTTTTTTGTTAATTTCGCAGTGTTATTTGTCAATTTTTGATATTCCACTCACTATAACTCCCCCCCCCCTCCCAAATGGAGCGTAGGGGCTGAAATTTTGTCTGTAGGGATAATTTTTAATGGTATACACAACTGCAAAAAAAAATTAATTTGGCATGTAACGCTTGGGGTAGTTCCTTTGTAAATATTTTAAAGTATTTTTCAACTTTTTTATTTTTCATTTTTTTAATATTTTTTACTTTTTTAAAATTTTATCTTTTTCAATTTTTTGAATTTTACTTCTAATTATTTAATTTTTTTCAACTTGTTTAAATTTAAATTTTTTTTAATTTAAAATTTTTTAATTTCAATTTTTTTTATCATTTTTTTCTTTGTTTTTATTTTTTAATTTGTTTTCTTATTTTTCTATTTTTTTAATTGAATTTCACATAGTGAAAAATTCACCCCCGAGGTGTTTCACGCGCATCCAGGTGACTGCCGCACATCTAATTGATCCATATGGGGGGTAGCACACTGTGAAAAAATCAACCCCTAAAAGCAATGTGAAGTCGAGTTATTTCGGTTTTTGTTAATTTCAGTGTTATTTGTCAATTTTTTGATATTTCATCCACCAATAATTCCCCCTCCCCAAAAGGAAGTTTAAGGGTTGAAATTTCGGCAGTGGGAACAATTTTCAGTGCTCTACACGCCAATAAAAAAATTTTTCATTTAGGATGTAACACTGGTGACAACTCCCTGGTTAGCACATATTTTTAGCAGGCAAAGAGTGGACACCAAAAGAATGTAAGTTATGATACTTTAAACGTAGATGGTACAATTCTTTCTCTGTTTTTCATCTAATGCTTATCACCTAAAAAATTTTCTTATATTTTTTCGGTGTAATTGAGTCATTTTCTTTTATTGTGAGGCAATTTTTTCAAATTGACATTCAACAGTGATCCATTTTTCAAAGTTGAGCATTGCATAACTGCGTAAATTGAAACATTTTACCACAAATTATAGAGTTAAACATTATTTGAAACTCAAACTATAAAGTCAAGGCTTATTAGGCATTGAAAGACGTACAATAGCGCATTCTGGACAAATCGTCTCAAGTTGACCGTCATCATTAGATGACATTAGTGGACTGTCGACAGTGTGGCATCATCATTGGACTGACATCAGTAGATGGATTTTGATGGCCTAGAATAATATCATTCAACATATTTCATGAAGGATTGATTTTATAATGGTAAATTGAAATGTCAAGGAAAATTAGTTGGCCTTGTCTTTGGTTGATTTTATGATTTCAAGTTGAAATGTTGTAGAAAATCAGAGGTGTTGAATGGTGACCCACCGACTGTTGGCTATGGCATCAGATTGATTAAAAAAAATTTATTAATCATTGAATGACCCCTATATCCACGTAAAAATTAAAGATGTTTGATTTTGATCCATAAGCAGTAAACCATGACCCTGGATCGATTTTATGATTTTGAGTAGAAGTGTCATCATCGACTGACCCGTCAATGGTTGACTTCGACCCTGCATTCATTTTAAGATTTCAAGTTGAAATGTCGAGGAAAATTACTTGACCCTTTATCCTGGTTGATTTTATGTCTTTGAGTTAAAATGTTGAGGAAAATTAAAGATGTTTGAGATTGACGCAGAAACAGTTGACCTAAACCCTGGATTGATTTTATGATTTCAAATTGAAATGTTGAGGAGGTGTGACGAAAATTATTTGTTGATGAACCGTAAATATAAGAGTTAAATTTGTACTGGCAGGGTAAAAATTATCAGAACTTACATTCTTTCGATATTTACTCTTTGTGTTTAAAAAGTACTCAGTATTTTATTAATTTTCCTCAACATTTCAATTTAAAATCATAAAATCTACCATTACTCTTTCTTCACTTAGTTTTCACTTTTGTCTCAAATAATTGATAGTCCGCTATGTACAATCAAGATCCAGACTGTCAACAGTTGACCATCAATATCTGAACAATCAACATCTGGATTGTCAACATGAGTGCAAAGAGAACAATGCCGAATAAATTTTTATAATTCTTTATGTTATCACTTCCCTGGTTCCAGTACAAGTCCCAATTTCATCTAAGTTAACAGCCGAGAACAATTGACCACCAGTTTTAAGGACATCGAAATCCACACCATCAAAATCTGAAAAATCTGGATTTTGATTGTTCAGATTTTGATGGTTCACTGTTAACCGCTAAATGTAGAATGCGCAATTAAAAATCTTTCGATGTTAAGCAAACAAAATAAAACAAAAAAATATTTGAAAAAATAAAAAAATTGAAAATAAAAATCTTTTGATGTGTAAAAATTATACAGCTCAAGAGCACTTGACACTCAAACTACCTAGTTACAGCTTATGTTTTTGATTGTCCCCAACATTTCAACTGAAAACCATAACATCTACCAGGGTCAATGTCACTGTTTATGGGCCAACTTTGAACATCTTTAATTATCCCCAACATTTTAACTTGAAATCATAAAATCAACCAGGGTCAAGGTCAACTAATTTTCCTCAGCATTTCACCTTAAAATCATAAAATCAACCAAGGGATGGCTATTAAACACCTTTCGATGGTAAAAAGAAATGATTATGTGACATGGCAAAACTGGTCTTAATGGTGTTCTAGAACCCCAAAATGGATTTCGTTGAAATTCCTCCTCCTTCCAATCTACTGTAGAGCAATAATCTGCAATAGCCTGGTTTTCATTGACAATATTACATAGAAAATCAGGCTAAAAATTCTAAAAGTTAATAAGTAATTTAATCATCTAGGAACAATTTGCATTATTTAATTCAACAAATAAATGAAATTTTGCTAATTTGTTTTTTCGAAAAGGAAATTGAAGAGAAATATTAGACCATAAATTAAGAATAAATTAATTGTTTGCACAGTAAGTACTAGTCCCAGCTTATGAGTAACTTCCCACTACAGTGGACCAGCAACGTTCTCTGCACCATGGCAAACTAAACCACCATCACCAGGTGCACAAGAATACAGATAAGCACCAAACTTGGTCTGTCCTTTACCAAAATAAATCATTCTGGAAGACGGACTCTGTACACAGCAAACAATTAGATCTGCAGTGGTTGTATCCGTCGAAGGATCAAATTCAATTGTCATCGTTCGGACGAATGGAGTATCATTGATGAATTGTAACGTTTCTCCATTTTTAATCCAGCCTTTCTTCCGAGCAATGGAGTTCGCTATTCTTATGAGACTATCTTTACCCTCTTTAGTAAAATCACTTGCACTGCACAAAATTTCAAAATTATGATTTTAAGTTAGCAGTGCATATAAAATTACCTTAATCATACGTATTTACCCTTGAAAAGCATCGTATTCTTTTTTTGTCAAGCTATGTACCGGATATCTTGCTAATTCGATTAGAAAAATGATCGAAAAAATCGTAATTACATATTTCGCGTACATTTCATTGACAAAATGTGACTTCCGAACAATTGAAAAATTACAAACAAGAACTACCAACCAGGTAGAAATCGCTTATGTGAAAAATTATACCTACTATACCAGATACCCATACCAAAATAGTAATACCAGTGTTCTCATCATTCATCCGTATTTTTTTTTCACAGCTGTGTACCATTTCCTGTGAATTATGAAATTTAAGTCAATGGTTGAGAGATTTATTCACGAATTTTTCGATACCCCATCAAATTGATTCAAACATCTTGTTTTCAATTAATTTTATTGACCATATACTGTTTTTCAAATGACGCATTATTGGTAAAAGTGTAATAAATTGTAAGACAAAGCAGGTATGTAACATAAATTATTTAATTCATACCTACAGCACATTAAATCCATATAGGTGGGTAGACTGGGTAAGGTTTATTACGAAAATATGAAATACACAATGTGTCTAATTGAATCGAGAACAACATAGCGTTGTAACAGTTCTGCGGTTCGGATAAAGTGAAAATCACGAAAAAATATCAGAAATGTTTGTAAAGAGGAAAATTGGAATTCTGTTTTCAATCAACCAGATACAAATGTAACTTTTGAAGCTTTCATTAATGTTTCAACTTCCCACATAGAACATTCAACTACCAAAATAAAAATTCCCCGAAAAAATCGAAAAATATTACCATTGGCCTCTCCTGAATTAGTATCTTTAGCAAACGAAAAACAGTACTTATTCTCTTTACTTAAATTAGATACTAATGATGAACTTCTAAAATCAAACTTTAAGGAAGTATCTAAGAAGGTACAAAATACCTAGAACTCTTTGCACGCAAAGAGTAAACATATGAAAGAATGTAAGCTTTGATATTTCAAATGTAATTGGTACAATTTTTTTTCTCAACTAATTTTTCTTAGCATTTTGATTTGAAATCTTAAAATCAATTCAGGGTCAAGCTCAACTGTTGACGGTTCAACTTTTTTTAATTTTCCGTAATATTTCAACTTAAAATCATGAAGTCAATCCAGAGTCAAGGTCAACTGTTTATGGATCAACTTTAAACATCTTTAATTTTCCTCAACATTTCAACTTGAAATTATAAACTCAACCGAAGTGAAGGTCAACCAACTTTCTTCGACATTTCAACTTGAAATGTTAAAATCAATCCCGAGTCAAGATCCACTGTTTTGACAAGTCAGCTTCAAACATCTCTTTTCCACAACATTTAAACTTGAAATCATAAAATCAGCTAGGATCAAAGTCAACTAATTTTCCTCAACATTTCGACTTGAAACCATAAAATCAATCCAGAGTCAAGGTCAACTATTCATGGGTCAATTTTAAACATCTCTAATTTTTCTCAACATTTAAACTAAAAGTCATAAAATCAACCGGGGTCAAGGTCAACTAATTTTTCTTGACATTTCAACTCAAAATCATACAATGTCAATGTCCACTGTTGAAGGGTGACATTTTAACATAGAATCATAAAATCAATCCTTCATAAAAACTGTCCACTGATGTCATTCCAGGCTATCAAAATTCGTCCACTGAGTTCAGTCCAATGATGACGTCACACTCTTGATGGTCCACTAATGTCATCCAATGATGACGCTCAACTGATGATGGTCAACTGTTGATGCTCATTTGGTGATGGTCAAATATTGACAATTTTTGCCGAATGCGCTATTAACCATCTTTCAACGTTGAAAATCTGCCCGCTAATGTCAGTCCAAAAACAACTTCACACTACTGATGGTCTACTAATGTCATCCAATGATCACAGCTCACTGTTGATGGTCACTTATTGACAATTTTTCCAAAATGCGCTATTAAACATCTTTCCATATTAATTTAGGTTGATTGGAAAAACTACGTTATTGGAGAGGTATTCAATTTTAAAATGATCCAAAAAAGTATTGGAACTTGATAAATAGAGTTAGGTGAAAAGATATAGCTGAACAGATAACGCTGTTAAAACTGGATGGAAAAACATTTCTTTCAAAATGTTACAAATAAAATTACAGACTCCTTTGATGACGTTGATGTTGAGCTACATGGACAGTCTTTAAACCAAATTAACTAATCTTTCTTCGTGGATAAGTATTACTGTAAATAAATCAAACTAAGGAATTGATGACTTAAGGATAGCTATATTTAAGAAATTTCAGATTTATCTTCGCAGACCTCTTGCTTTCTTATTAAATGTGTCTTTCTAGCATGAAATTTTTCCGTACATCCTGAAATTAGCAGAAATTATCTCAGTTTTCAAGCAAGGGGAAAAATCTGATTAAAAATTACAAACCTATTTCACTACTGTCATCTAAATCAAACATTTTGAATATATTGTGAAGTGCTGGGCAACTTTTGCAGCATTTCTCATTACATACAAAATTTGCCTATCTTGATTTTTTGAAAGGCTTATAAAATTCAAACGAATGGTGTCCTTTTAATATTGAAGATAGGCAAAATTTGAACATGAAAAAATGTTAAAATAAATTTTTGTCTACAAAATCGAGCTACCTAGATTGATGATTAGATCATAATGCAGAAACAGCTTATTTTTTAGAATTTTAGATGCCTGTATAGCGATACCTGGGGGGAAAAGGGGAAGGGGCTCAGACTATCACAGTAGAACTCACCTCTGCCCGTCTATGATCTATGCTAATGTTGTTCCTCAACTCCATGAAATCTGTGGCAGGTTGTAGTGTTTAATCGAATCGAGAACAAGAAAGCATCGCAATACTTCTAGTACGGTTCGAATAAAGTAACAATCACAAAAAAATATCAAAATTGTTTGTAATCACTGAATTTGAATTTTTGTGATTTAGTTCGTGAAAATTTAATGCCAGCAATATTTTCCATACATAAACAAACAAATGCTGTGATTCGTTTCGTACTCAGTATTCAACCTAGTTCAAATCATGCTTTCAAAATGCAAATTTTTCATTTTACACAAGGATTTTCACGACGTTCGAGACCCTGTCTTTAAACATGCCATCAATCCAATATACGAGTAAGTATTATAACTAAAAATAATAACGATATAGAAATTTCTAGCGTGCCTAATAAATGGAAATTTTGCAAAACTGTACAATGCAAATACACACCAATGACAAATTAAGCCACCAGTCCAGGAAACGAAATAAAATTCGCACTATACAAATTATACACCGATATGCTTCAACAAGCTCGAAATAATTCACATCCATGCATATTTATCACCTGATGACATCGAATAAATAACATAACATAAATGATACAAAACGAAGTCTATGTGATTTGAACTGTTTTTAATGTATCTACAAAAGACAAACGTAAACTATTTGCCCACCTATTTGATTAAACGCGCAAAACTATTTGTTTCTTTTATGATCAAAAAATGCGTAATTTTTTTTCAACAATTTATGCAAGTCTCGTAATTCTTTCAACAGTAATAGTAAGTTGATGAAATTTAATTCGATTAATAAAATTAATTTTCAACATCTAAATATAGGTCAGTAAATATTTTACTTTATACTATTTTACTTACACTCAAGAATGGGCAAAAGATTCGATACGTTAACCGATTCAGAAACTTTACCATCGAATCGGAAACTGGTGTCGGTTATTTGGTTATTTGGTCAGTATGAAATTATATAACGATAAAAATGAACACAAGATAGCTG
>FIZR01019900.1:0-11650 GCA_900060175.1 Ferrisia virgata | reverse complement strand
AAAAAAAAAAATTAAAAAAAAAAAAAAAAAAAAAAAAACTAGCGTATCTGATGAAATTGCTAACCACTATTTTGTTCTCAATAGGAGTGTGAAATTAATGAAAATATGGAATAATGGCAAAAAAACCAGTCAAATAAGAACACCAGAACAAAAGAGCTGCAGATAGAAAATCGCTTTTAATCAGCCAGATAGATTATAATATTGATTATCTTCCTTTTTTATAAATACTCAGCTCTGTAATTTTTTTTTTCGATTTCTGAACAATTTTTTTTTTTTTCAAAATACACGAATACGTGAAAAAATGTACATTTTATGTGGCCTTATGAAAGAGATTCACTTTCGAAAATCGACAACTAGTCGTACTAAAACTATGTTAAGAAATTTTTTTTCGAATTATTTATTTACTTTTTTCTTTTATGTTTTTTTTTTTTTTATCCTGGGCGTTTATAATTACTGATATCAAGATTAGGACTTAAATTTGATACTGGAGGTTAAGTTCTTTTATTAAGAGGAGGATTTTTTGCATGACTGTGGAGGAACTGAAATGGAGTGGATGTTTCCTGGGATGTTTAAAGTTTGTCTTTTTTGTTTCAAGTTGGGGTAAAGGAATAGTTTTTTTTGGAATTTTTTAAAATTTATCCTAATTTTCAACTGTTTTAGTGCCGGATTAAAATTTCTACAAGGGATGGGGGTTGAAATTTTTATCATGTTCTTTTGACCCCGCTTCACAAATATTGTGCCATATTACGTTTCGGTTTCCAAAATAAAGTCAAAAACGACCCACTCTAGTACCCCATACCCACACCCCCTGAGAATACTGGGAAAAGTTTTTCATGCTGTTGGTGTTTTTCTTGCAAATAATTTCAAGTTCCTATTTTTTAAAAAAGTTAACTTCAAGTTTTTCTTTCAAATCAAACTAACAACCCATTAAAAGAAGAGTTATTAATAATTTCGAAATGCCATCTTGTTTATAATGTTGTCATTTACAGCAAAAATACTAAGCACTAACGCCACCTCAACGCTTGCTCAAGATACACTCTTTATCTTACGTACGTATTCTTATGTATACTTACGTCATTTGAATAGAATAAAAAATAAAACTTTTCAAAATATTATATAAGCTCTGGCTAATTCTTGTGTGGTTGTTATGAACATTAGATTAGGCAATTTATCATGGGTAAAAGCCCGAACGTAGTAAGCGCATAAAAATAGATTAGTAAATATAATTCGAGTCTGTCAAGGGAGGTCACCCGGATCGATGGTTTTCTCAAAATTCTTATTTCTGGATTTGGGATAATTTTTATTTCACACTTGATTCGTTTGGTCGAATAAAATTAGGAAACAAAAAAATGATATATTGAGCAAGAAAATACATACGTATATCTACTTGTGTGTCTTAACAAAACACTGCCTCGTATCATAAAAATTTATTTTGCTCATTACGAATTCAATTTTTTATTCTTTTCCTCTACATGTATGCGAGTTTACGTTTGTTCGCAGCACGAGAATGAAAAAATATTCTTCTCACCTGATTTATGTAGTAAAAAATCCATATATCTTTTATTCGACAATTTCGCACGACGTCGGCATAGTATGATGATACAATGCATTAGTCAGGGGTAAAAAAAAAAAAAAGTAAGAGAATAAGAAAAAAGAAGCGACGAAGAATATTTCATCGCGAAATACATATATATTAAACCGAAATGATGACCTCGATCTTTCTTCATTTGAAAAATACAGTAAAAATTTTTCCGTTGCTGGTTTTTGGTAAAAATATTTTTCCGAA
Source organism: Ferrisia virgata (assembly GCA_900060175.1). Lineage (NCBI taxonomy): Eukaryota > Metazoa > Arthropoda > Insecta > Hemiptera > Pseudococcidae > Ferrisia > Ferrisia virgata. The sequence continues at coordinate 9,864 of FIZR01019900.1, read as the reverse complement.
TTTTCTCCTGGCTCTTATTGTTATTTCTTTGGCATTTTGCCTCCATGTTTTTGATTCGGAATTTATTATCTTTATTTTGCGCGATGGACGGTGGTTACTTGGTTGCACATACTTATAAATAATATGTATTTGAAGGTGGGCGATCTGTATGAGAAAAATTGATGAATTATTTGATATCATACGCGAAGAGTTATTTTTTTTATTCTTTAGTATTGAAAAAATTTCGTGTTACGCATTTTGTGTAATTTTATTTCATTTTATATTTCAACCGAATATTATTACTATCGAAATGTTTTTTTTTTTTTTTTTTTTAAATTTTTTTTTTTTTTTTTTTTTTAATATTTGTGGGGGCTCCGGAAGTATGCAAGTGCCATTATTCTAATATTTAAATTCTCTCTCGAATAGGTATCTATTTCTACCTTCGAATATCCAATTCGTATTGTAATATTTGCGTTTCGTGTTCAAGTAAGGACCTTCACACGTTATTTTTACATGAATGAATGTTGGTGTAAAATTGTTCATTTTATATTAATTTTGTGCTATGTTGTTTCGTTTTGTCTTACCATTTCATAGGAAAATACATTTTGAAGATTTTAAATTCTTTGCATACCGAACTTCTTATTAGGGGAATTGCGTGCCTTATCAAATTAAAATTTTGATATAAGATTAGATGGTTAGAAAGAGCGTGTCTAGAATCCAAATATTTTAAGGAATGATGGATCTATCAACGTGAATTTTTAAAAAATTTTCCACCCATTAAGAGGGGAGAAATTGACCAAAGAAAACTTTGAATTGCTACAGCTATGAACCTTAAAAGGTACATGAAATTTTTTTCACCAAAGTATGCGTTTTGACGAGTATTATGTCGAGAATTTTTTTTTTCAATTTTATTTGAGATTTGGGTCGTTTTTAAATACTTAAAAAATGCTCAAAAACTTGGTTTTCTCAGAAAAAATGGGTAATACGCTAAAAATGGATAGAAGTAAAGTTGTCTAACGTGAAATTTTATGTCAGATTACGTTATTAAAATTTTGGTTAAGGAATAGTATTGCGGAATTGTGGGAATGGGCAAATGGAGAGGGGGGGGGGTAAATGGTCAAAATGCGAACGAAAAGTTCGAATGAAAAATAAATTCCGGATTCGTATTCAGCGTATCTGAATCAGTTGCAAACCACTCCGTTCCTAATTTTCCAGCTCATTTTTAACATGAGAAAAAATTGCAATTTTGTTCAAAAAAGTAATTTTGAAGTACAGAGGCAACTTTCATAATCAATCAATATTTACCTAACAATAATTTTTTCTGAAAGAATTTTGAAATTTTGTATATTTACTAATTACTAAATATGTCAATATGAAATCGTAGAAAAGTCGCATCGAATTTTCGTGGTCACATTTTGGCACCCAGGGGCACCTCCACTCCGAAATTTGGGGAAATATCTATGTTGGTGATAATGGTGTCTTTCCGCATAAATCGAACCCCCTGAACACGATATTGAAGTCAGATTCATCATTTTATCTCAATTAATACCTTTTTTCAGTGCGTAGGCACCATCAAATTTTTGCACCTGTAAAAATCTCCAAAATAAAGCGTTCATTCGGGTACGCATTTCCCTTCCAAATTGAGCTGGTGGGTTGAAATTCAGCAGGTACGTGTACTATCAATTCTACATATGCTGTTCAGAAACATGTATTGACATTTCAACTCGATCGCACCCACTCACAGCCCTAAAAAAGTAGTTTTTTGGCCGGTTTCTCTTAATTTTTGAATTTGTTCTACGCGTATCTCCCCTCCAAATTGACTTAAGAAGTTGAAATTTAATGTGTTGATTGATTAGGGTTTCGACCACATGTAACAATTCTCATAACTCCAAAATTTCACGAAAATTATCAATCATGCAAAGGGCTGTTCTTTAGCCTGATTTTTTATGCCACATTATCAATGAGAATCAAACTATGGTGGATGAAGACGAGACGAGAGGGGGATATCAACGAAACCAGTTTCAAAGTCTTGGAAGACCAATGAGACTCATTTTGGCCATGTAAGATATTTATTCTTTTTATTTTTTTATTACTACCCCGCCTCCTTCCACCATGAAACTGAAAACCATTTGCTCAGCTCAGTACCGATCAAAACCTTTTAAATTCGAGTAACTAGTTTTTTTTTAGTATTCATTACGATCCATTTTGATGTTTTGTTATTGAAATAAATACCTATTAGGGCGGGCCAAAGTTTCCCTTTTTTTATATCTGCTAACAACGGTATCACAATTGGGGCGAAGTGACCTCAAAAGCATGTGGTAAAAATTTCAGCCCTTCAACTCGATTTTTTAAATTTGCAAAACTCACAAAATTATCAAAAATTCGGATAAAATTTTTTTTGAAATATTTTACATAATTGAATTCAAAACGATCATTGGCGACAAGTTTTCATCACTGTCGCCGCCCCCTTTTAGCATTTTTTTTAAAAATGTCACTTTTTGCGATTTTTCACGATTTTGTGAAAAATTACGAGGGGAATTTCTTTCGAAAAATACTCTCTCGAAGTGGATGTAGGACATTAATTTTAAATAATTCAGCGCAATATTTCAAATTTACAATTTTATCCTCTATAGACGATTTTTCAGGGATGTTTAAGAATAGGGTTTTTTCGTGTCTTTTCAAGAATTTCTTTAGTCCAACTAAGATCTGTTTTCCTCACTTTTGGCCTTTTGCAGAGATTTTTAATTCGTATTCCAGCGTATAAAAATACGATATAAATGATTTAAAAACAGATAAAAAATAAATCAAAAATTGCCCTTCAAGGTTAAAAACAGATGAAATGTGTCCCTTGTGGTGAAATTTTTTTCGAAAAATAATTTTCTAAATTTTTAACAAATTTATTTTAAAATACGTTAAAAAAATACCTTTTTTGTGTGACCATGAAAAATCGTCTGTGCGGGGTAAAATTAAAATATTGGACTTAATCATCAAAAATTGATGTCCTTGTCTTGAAAAATAATTTCAGGTAGTTTTTCAGGAAAACGTGAAAAAAAATGCAGTGTCATTTTTCAAGAATCCTAAAAAGAGAGATAATGATGAAAATTTTTCGATAATGATCATTTTAGGTTCAAATATGTACAATAATCCCATTTTTAGAAAAAAATTTCAAAAAAAATTTTGTAAGAAATTTTTGAGTTTTCAAGTGAATTTTGCAAGTTTAAAAAACTGAGTTAGGGGGCCGAAATTTGTACCACAATAGGCCCAAAGCAAGCCCTAATCAGCACGAGATGCTGACTTATGAGCAGAGGATGCTGAATAAACATCCTATGACAGGAGCGTAGGTAAGAAAGATTGGTGGTCTGGCATCCCTCTTCCCCCCCCCCATGATGGCAAAAAATTTGAAAATTATTTACATTTATGCTGATTTTTAGTCCAATTTGCATGTCATACTGCCAATGGAAACCAGGCTGTTACGGTTTATCGACCTACGATGGATGAGAAGGAGGAAAAAATCAACGAAATCCGTTTTGGGGTACTAGAAGACCATTACGACCATTTTTGACCTTGTCAGATATTTATTTTTGCTTTTTTCCCTCGAAAGTAAAAATAATTTACTTAATTTGATACCGACCAATATTCATGAAATTTGGAAAATAAGCTTAGATTGGCGACGTACTAGTTGGTACATTGAAGTGAGCTTGACTTCGGGTCGAAATTCAGTTATGGCCAAATTTTGGGGGAGATAGCGCTGAAGGGCTAAAAGCTAATCGCTAGACAATATCAAGTTACAAAACAGATTCAAAAATCAGCTTCTTATGCCAATTCGGAGGGGAGATATGAAGGTTTTTTCTCATTTTGACCTTGAAAAAAAAACTGTTTTTCCTTGATCTCCCCTCCAAGGTGAGCTAGGAAATTGAAATTTGTTGTGAGGACTTGATAGGGGTCATAAATGTGTCTTTTGAGAGTTTCGACTTTTTAGACCCGTTGCTTTTCTTTACAGCCCCAAAAATGTACTTCTTTGGTCGGATTTTCTTATTATTCGAGTTTGTTCCTCGCATAACTCCTCACCAATTTGATTTAGGCGGTTGAAATTTGGTATAAAGATTTAGTACGGGTCTTAGATATGCTTTTTGGGGTTTTTCAGGTATTCACTCTTATAGCTACCTGTACCCCTACCACTGCTCAAGAAAAAACTCGCAGAATGCACTTTTTGATCTTTAAAATGTTCATTTAATCAAAATTTTGTCCTCGTCGCTTTGTTCGAACATTCCAGCAGGACGTATCATAAAATGGAAACCCTTCATTAATCTTCTCATTAAGCGCTTGCTGGCTACACCGCTGTGTACTATGGTTGAATTTTAGAGTTTTAATTAACAACGAATAAGTGTTCTGAATTCGTAGGGTTTATTTTTGTACCATCGAAGTCTTCTAATACCATTGAAAATTAAATCCTATGTCGATGGAATTTTCCTAGGGGATGCCCAGTTTAGCTTTAGGAAGTACTGAGCATCCCCTAGCACCCCCAACCCTGGTTACAGGCCTGTACCACACCTTTCTGAGGTCATTTTGGAATTATTGTGACCTCGCCGCCGTTTGAAGATTTTCAACAAAAAAAAAAAAAAAGAATTCCTTCAGTGAAGGACAATACTTCAGAGTTACAGGGATTAGCAACAAGGTGGAACTTTAATGTATTATCGCTTCTATCGTATGCGCAAGTCCTTCCAAGCAAAGGTGTACGAATAGGTAAATAAGCTAACATTACAATCATCGTAGTGTAGTAATGTCAGTACTACGCATTATCGAGGACATTCTATCTTCTATGTAAAGCGTACGTATACGTAGTTGAAAACCAGTCTATGCTTTGCCGCCCATGGTCGACATAGGCTTGAGCATCGTCGGTCGTGCTGGTGTATAAAATGAAATCGTAGTCGTACAACTTGTTGAATACCTGTATCACTGAGAAACGCGAGAGATGCTGGTAGTTGGTATCTAGAAGTAGGGATAAACATGCATCAGCTATACTACGCATTAAGAGGTGGTATAATACTACTCGTGCATTGTGCATCAACTTCGACGTAATATACATTTCGACTGGTTAGTATTGGGTAGTATGGTTGTAGAACATCCAACGTCGAGGTTGCTCTTTATAAAAACGAAAAAGATCGCGAACAAATGAACGTATTATGTACGATAGATCGAAGTATATGTAGAAATAGAGAGAGAGTGAGAGAGAGAAACGTACAGAAAGCAAAAATTACGCCACTTCGAAGTGCTTCGGTATGGGTACATATTCGTGAGTAATATACTATAAAAATATAAAATCATACAAGGTTGTTTCGTGCTGTTTATGTATTTAGTACGTAGTACCTAGACCTAAAGAAACAGTTATGGCTGGAAAGAAAAAAATGAATTTTAAACGTACGTGAATTCGAGTGTACTCCTGTCGTATCCTCGTAGATTTCTCAATCGGTAATCTCGTCGTTGTTGTGTTGTAGTTGAAGTGATAAAGCGCGAACTCGCGATGAGGTGTGGTATTTAACGCGATTTGAAAAATAACAACCGTGCTACGATGACTTTGGCACTAATTATTATCAAACAATCCGCGATGGTGATGTTATTGTAGTGTTGAACGATTAATACGTCGTGTTGTATTGATAGTGCTTCGCTGTGCTGTGCTGTGTTGTGTTGTGATCTAGTCAATATAAATGATTGTGTTGTGCAATTTTTTCGTGCAATTTTTGAATTATGGTTGTGGAAAATTTTCGCCTACACGTGCGTGTGTGTATATCTAGATTCTGATAATTCGATTCTGTGGCGTATCCCAAGAATATATGAAACAACGTACATATTTGCGTATAGCGAAACGAAAAAGAAGCAACTCGAGTAAACCAACCAAAACGCGATATCTGAAAGTATCTATGCTCGAGATAAGGTAAGTACATAATCGCATTAGTTTTATAAATATTGAGTAAAAATCATAAGCACTTATTGTATTCGAAAGTATACCTAACTCACGTTGGATACGTCTATTAAGGAGTAGCAAGGATTTCGAAGAAAAGCTAAAAAAGACGATGATAAATCGTTGGTCATGCGTACCTCTATACCTACCTGCGTAACATTATATGCTCTCGATTGACGATCCTTCTTTATATTTTATAAAAGAAATAAAAAAAAAGAGAAATAACAAAAGAGAAATAAAAAAAAAGAGTAAAGATAGTCCTTGACTCGTATACGTAAGATGATCGCTTTCGTGACTACGGATGAAATAAATTACCTAACGTTGGGTTAATGAACCAAGAACCACATATGCCCATCGGCAATAACCAACGGTTGGTTGGTCGACTGGTCGAAATTAAAAGGTGGAATGTGAACGATTTCAAATAACCTCCTGCCTAGGTGAGATAATCCGTATACAGGAAAAGTAAAAATCTAACGTGAAGTGTGAAGTGAATGGACTGAAAGGGTACGAATGATCAAAGAAGCCCGTTTAAAGCATCATTTATTTTTTGATGGCACAATGGTAGATATGGATGCTTCATCAGAGGATGCTCAGCGGAAGTTTCAAGAGTTCGTCTTGTTTGTTTTGATTAAAATTATCACTTGGCTTTACATAGAAGTGATTGTGCAATTCATCTTAGATGTAAGCCATTTTGTTCCTTATGGTTAAATTCAAAACGTCATCTTCTCAGGCTGGCTATGCGACTCCCATTTCTTAATAATTTGGAAGCATTCTTACCATAGATAGTCTAGATGTTCGAAAGGTGTACCCTGGACACATCCTTCTTCCGTATAAGAAATGTAAACTTCTCAAGTAAATCAGATGGAACAATGATGACGAGTGCTAAAAAATCTACTGTTTTGGATTATACTGGCGTTTCGTGGCTTAGGAATACATAGTTATCAAATTTTCGCCCTCCTCGGCTACCTTTCTTTGAGCTAAGGTCACAAAATTTTGTTTGATGGGTTTTCAACTGAAAGTCAACTAATCACCTTCCTGAGTTGATATCAAATTCGAGGTATGTTTTTTTTTTAGCCGATCAATTAAAACCAGGCTATTGGAGTTTTTCGCCCTATGGCGAATGAGAGAAAGAAGGAGGAGGGGGGTCAATAAAATCCGTTCTGGGATTCCAGATAAACATTACAACCATTTTTAGCCATGTCAGATATGTATTTTTTTTTCTTTTTTCTCCCACCAAAAACTAAAAATAACTTTCTCTTCTCAATATCAACCAAAATTGATCAAATGTATGAAATAGACCTACAAAGGTAACGAATTTGATATCCTTGAGTGGGATTGACCTTAAGTTAAAATTCAGTTAGTCCCAAATTTCGAGGAAGGGGTACTGAGAGGCCAAAAACACAAAAATTGTTCCTTTTTGAGTCAATCGATAGAGAATCCAAAGTTGTATAACATATCAAAAAATCAACCTACTAGGTGAATTAGGAGGGGAGATATGAGGGGTTTTCCCCTTTTTGATCTTGATAAAAGGGCTGCTCTCCCCTATTATCGCACCAAAATGAGCTAGGAAGTTGGCATCTTATATGTACATTCAGTAGAGGCCCTTTATGTGTCTTTTGGTTGTCCCGACTTTTCAGCTCCATTGCACCCCCTCACAGCCTAAGAAATGTGGTTTTTTAGTCAGGTTTTCTTGTTTTTTGAATTTTTTGGGTTTGTTCCTCGCATAACTCTACTTCAAATAGAGCTAGGAAGTTGAAATTTGGTGTGTACATTTAGTAGAGACTCTGCCTTGTGTGGGGGGTGCGGACGTTTTAGCTTCATGGAACCCTTCCTACCCTGAATATTGATTAAGAAAACAATCCTCGTAAATATAATATACTACGAAAATTAGGCTGCCCGAAACAATGGTAAGGAATTTTATAAAATATAATTGGTGCTTTAATATGAAGTTGATCTATTTTATCCATCAAACATGGCAATAACCGCCGAAAGTGATTTTATTTCATTTAATATGATCTAGAAAGTTGAAATTTGACATGTTCCTCTAAGAGATTTTGACTTTTCAGCATCATTGCACCCCCTCACAGCCTCGAAAATGTACTTTTTTGGTCGGTTTTTCTTGTTGCGAAAATCAGTCGACCAAAAAAGCTCAAATTTGGGAAATAGACTCGAATTAGTGGTGTATTTGATATTTTTGAGTGCGGATGTTCTTGGATCAAAATTCATTTATGTCCAAATTTGAAGGAGGGGGCACTAAGGTACTAATATCGCAAACATTGTTCCTTTCAGATCCAATCGATGAAAAATCCGAAGTTGTATAACACATACAAAAATCATCTTCCTAGATCAATGGGGAGATGTAAAGGTTTTTGACCCTTTTTTACTTTGAAAACTGGCCACACCTCCCCTATCACTCCTCCAAATTGAACTAGGAAATCGAAATTCCGTACATACATTTAGTATAAGTTCTGGACATGCTTTTTGGGGATTTCGACTTTCTAACTGTATCGCACCTCCTAACAGTCCAATAAATGTATTTTTTTTGTTAATTTTTATAATTCTCTAAGCTTGCTCCTCGCTGATCTCAACTGCAAATTGAGCTGAAAAGTTGAAATTTGATGTGCCTTTTGTGGGTTACAGTTATTCATTCCAATATCTATCTGTCGCCCTACCATTGTTTAAGAAAAAACTTCGCAGATCGCTCGGACTTTTTTCTATTCCACGAGTGAACAATTTAAATATCTTCTTTATTACGTGAAAATCGTGCTGAAAAATCTTCGTAAAACGACGCTCTTTTGTTGTACTCCACCTCTGACCTACGGTACTTATTTATCAGATATTCGCAAAACTATTCGAGACGAAACGAAGATTTTGGTAAAACTGATTTCATTTATATCTGCTCCCATCTTTTGCCTCATATGCATTGGGCACTTGACCAATATTATTTTAGATGATGGCCTTGCATTTGTGTTTGTTTACTGTTTTGTATTATATCCACCCGATTCTAGTTGATATCGAATCATCGCGAAGTTTCAATTTCGAATATTAACTGAAAGTTACTTTTGTACTCCCGGGCTCAATTTCGAGGTGAGTTATGCCAGGAACAAACTCAAAAAATCTGAAAGAACCGCCAAAAAAACCACACATTTGGGGCTGAAATGTCGGGACCCCCCTCCCCTCCAAAAGACACATGTAGGGCCTCTACTGAATGTGCATACCAAATTTCAACTTCCTAGCTTATTTTGGTGGGAGGATAAGGGAGGAACAGCCCTTGTTCAAGGTCAAAAAGGAGGAAACCCTTCATATCTCTTTTCTTAATTGACCTAGGAAGTTGATTTTTAGATATGTTATATAACTTTGGATTCTCTGTCGATTGATTCGAAAAGGAAGAATTTTTATGTTTTTGGCCCTTCAGTGCTTCCTCTCCTGAAATGGGGTAAAACTGAATTTTGAGCCAAGGTCGTCCCCACTCATATATACATAGTTCGCTGTCAAACTGAGCCGATTGACCGAATTGTTGCGATTTTAGTCGGTATCGAGCGGAGTAAATGATTTTAATGTTCGGAGAAAAAAATACAAATAAATATCTGTACATGACAAAAAATTGTCTTAATGGTGTGCTAGTACCCCAAAAAACAGATTTTGTTGGTATGCCCCGACCCAAAATCCGTTGGTTGGTAGACTATAATAGCCTAATTTACCGTTGACATTACGACATAGAAAATTAAGCTAATAAAATTCATTGCAGATATTTGACTAACCGAAAGAGGGCTAGATTTTAGTTGCCTTCCCTTATTTCAGGGTTTGTAAATTTGTATGAAATGTATTTTTTATTTATTTATTTTTATTGTATTTTATTTTATCTTTTTTTTTTTTTTTTTTTTAAATCATATTGGTGAGGTTTAGTTTTTTTATTAAGTTTATAA
>FIZR01019897.1:0-42198 GCA_900060175.1 Ferrisia virgata | reverse complement strand
TTTTTTTTTTTTTTTTTTTTTTTTTTTTTTTTTTAAAGTACGTTTACTCTTTGAAATTTATTGATCTCGATTAATAGTTCTACAAAATGGGCCACGTTATTAGAAATAATAAAAACAATTAGTCGCCGAACCTAACAATATGTATATAACATGAGATGAATTAAAATTACCTAGATATTGCATGTTTATAATATCGTATTCGTGTACGTACATGCAAATGTAGCCTTCTACATACGATGATTTGTTATTTTGCTTGCGAATGGTTATTAATTGAAAACGGTCCATTTGATTTTAATTTTGCAACCTCAGGCATAAATTGCACGGCGCGGCACACCGCAACATTCGAAAACATTTTTCAATTTTAATTTCAAATACATATTCAATCATCACGTAGTCTCTTTGGGCATTTCATTCGTAATTCTGCTCCTTTAACGAAGTGGGGCAACAAACCGAAGTACACCAGTGTCATCAAATTTACTACATGACTTTTGATATTTGAACAAGCAAATTATTGCATATAAATCCATCAATTATGAGCTCTGTCGATTAATTTTTTTTTTATTTTGGAAATTTGGAAGTCATCAAATGGATTTTGTGTAAAGGTACTGTAGTTTTAAATTCCACCGTAAGGTGATAGGTTATAACTACCTAAATTTTCCTCGTTAGTTACAAAATTTACTGCAAATTATCATATTCACCTATGACCTGATAAAGCTTCTCTCGCATTGCACAATAATAATTTAATAAGTGGTACATATTGCACTGGGTGTTTTGTCTCAATACTTTATTCTTAATATCACAAATAAAGCAATTGAAATTACACTCATATATAATGTTTTACCCATCGTAATCTTTGTATGGGCGCCATTATTTCTTTTGCGATCATTTGGGAGTTTTTTCTAAAAATCCCTCCCAGAGAGTTTACCAGCATATAACCATGGTCCAAAGTTACTCAAGGACTTCTCCATAAGGAGCGCTGCTCACTAATTCGCGTTCAACCTGTTCCTAATTCTGATTGGTCAAGATCTCAGATGTACATATGATGTAGATTCTTCCAGATTTCTATCTAGAGAAAGAATATCTAACTTCTGAACAGTGACCATCGAATTAAAATTAGTGAAGAGTGCCTCTATAGGGGAAAACAAGTGGAATTCTAAACCATTATCCCTCAACCCCTGGAGCAGCTGATTTTTATCTTTGTGTTTCAGTGTCTGTATCTAGTGGATAGATACGGATAAGTAACATGGTTTGCTATCTCACATTTCAACTATAGACACATGAAACACCAAGACGGGAATGAATGGGTACAGCAGTAAGGCGATTACAGAAATTTATGGTTCAGAGTTACTCAAAACTTCTCCATTAGGAGCGCTGTTCACTAATTCCTATTCAACTTGTTCACAATTCTGATTGGTCAAGACCTCAGACGCAGATTCTTTGGGATTTTTATGTTCTGTCTAGAAACAGAATAACTTGTGAGTGACCAATGACCGTTGAGCCGGAAGTAGTGAACAACGCTTCTACAGGGGAAAACAATCGGAACTCTAAACTGTGATCCCTGTACCCTTGGAGCAGGAGATTCTTATCTTCATGTTTCAATGTCTATAGTTTCTACGCAGCACATCGCGCCAAATTGTAGCGAATGACATTCTTTATTTTGCTTACAAACGCACCAATTGCGATTAGCTGCGTTTTGTTGTAGATCTGATGGCGAAGGGTACCGTGTTATTTCAAAAAAATTTTTTAATTACGGATACTTATACTAGTGTTTTTAAAAGTTGTGGATAAAAATTTGTAACTTGTCCTGAAATAATAGTGCTTTTTCTTACATTAATCAAAATAACTCACAAAACACTGCAATTTACTCCTGTTTTTTTTTTTTTTTTTTTTTTACTGAAAATACTACATAATATTCGTTATGTTTTGGCGCAAACCAGACATCTTCAGCATTTTTGGGTAGAAAGTTCGAAATTTTTGGAAAAATATAAATTGAGATTCGTTCCTTTTTGCCCCTGAAAGTATTAGGACCGGCAAGACTTTGTGCAGGCTATCAACTTGAGTTTCTCCTTTTGTTGTATGAAGGAAGTAGGATTGAAGCAAAACATCCTGTATATATGCATTTATTTTGACAGCTAGTGAATCACTTTTGAAATAACATTGATTAATACAAAATGTACTTTATCGAACGTGATCCTTAGATTTTACATGTGGACTCCAGAACACCTTCTTACATTCAAAACAAAACAAAATGTGAGTTTACTATCGCTAATTATGAAGGAAGTAAAAACTGGGGTTATTTGGAAAATCCTCGGCATTCCCTACCTCCAAACACAACTTGTCGATACCGATTTCAAGGTCGTAGATCACAAAACGTCTGGATTTCATTTATCAAATATCACGCTGCCAGTTGGGACCCAAACGCGTATCATTTAGAAATGGAATGTAATGCTAAATTGACCATATTAGATGGACCTATTGAGGCACCAAATGGTCAAAAAGTAAGAAACCTTTGGTTTCGTCTATATCTACTTTATATACTTGGTAAATTTACATTTAAACTGTATATACATATATTGCATTCGAATTTTCATAAATTTTTACATTTATCCTGTCTTGTAGATACCTACTCTAGCTACATATTACCTACCTATACGTATAAGCTATAATTTACGCGTCTGAATAAGCAATTACATACTCATCTTATTTTATATTTGTAGATCAATGCAACCGTGATCGGTGAATTTTGTAAAGACGACACTCCTAAATTATGTGATCACGCTATACTGCGTAATAGAACCAGAAATACCAGACCATGTACATTGTCAGAAAGTTACGTTTCAAGTGGAAGCGATCTAACATTAGATATATATCTGCGAAAAGGCTCCGTGTTATTTCCGTTGAATTTTCAATTAAGATATGAATTCGTCGATACATCTCTGGAGGGTATGAGAGTGCCGGAATCGCACAACTTGTGTGACCGTATCTTCACATCGACAGGCGCTTCGTCGTCGTTTGGAAAATTCTATTCCCCCAAAAACGTTTTCTTTTATGGAAGAGGTGGCACGAAGGATTTGAATTGCGTATTCAAATTTAAACCAAATACCGGTGAAAAAGTTCAACTCAAATTCATATCTGCCAACTTGGGCGGAAGGTTTGTACTCGTACCTCTATCTTACATATACCTACCTATACAAAGCGCAATACATGTATAAGATATATACTTCATAGGCCTATTCGTAGAATATCTATTGACATATTATTCTCGTATTTAGAGCTTGTCGTACCAAGAATGATACGAGAACTGGGAGACTGAAGTGTGTTTACAGTCAACATAGTACTCCGCATAGTAAAGCAGAAATTTGGATTTCGGAGTATATCTGGTCTAATGTTCAAATACCAAGAAGTTGCGTTTGTTCGCGATTGAACGAGCCATTTAAAATTATATCATTGATGTCTTCCGTTTTGCAAATCAACTTCACCGTTACAAATATGAACATCACTGAAGATTTTGAAAGTATATTTTTCGATGGCGAGTACCACTTCGTTGACGAAATGTCATCCACCGATAGTGAATTATGTTTAAAAAGTCAGTACAACAGAAAGGTTCACGGGTACAGCGGTGAAATTTACAATCGAGGTAGGTTATTGCGTTCTTTTCACTTACTTAGGTTTATATTTCTAACGAAGAAGATTGCTGCCTATTTTTTTTTTCATCGTAGATATGAAAGCAATTGGTAGCTCAACAACCACCGATTTTTCTTCTCAGTTGACGGAAACATTACGTAAATGCGGTAACTATCCGTGGCTTATTGAACCAGCGGAAGATTTCTTTAGTTTTTTATACTTGAAAATTAAAGGATACGAATTAAAATCATCAAAAAAAGAGCTTGAAAACTATCATTGCTCAACATCGAGTCGGATAATTGTTTATAGCGGAAGAAATTTACGAAATCCCAGAGTTATATGCCCAAAATCTATTCGAGAACAGGATACGTTACCCTTAGTGGAAATATTCTCCGATGGATGGAATTTTTCCTCGAACGAGTTTCAAAAATTGGATCAATTATCGCGAAGTTTTATCGTCGAGTTTATAAACACAGACATTCATTTGGCTATGCATGGTGTATCCTGGTTGCAAGTAACCAGACCACCATCACAATCAAGCGTTTCATTTTTACAAAGAATGGAATGTCCATTCAGGTACATACTTTCGTAAAAAAAAAAACAAACAAACAAGTTCAGTGAATTAGAGGGTAACAAAATTTAATAAATAAATTTTGTTTTGTTCTCATTTTTTATCGTATAGATGTCCGGAACTGAATGCGTGTATCAATCCGAATGTTTGGTGCGATAACGTCCAACACTGTCCTTCCGGTTTCGATGAAAGTGACATAAATTGTTTACAGTTTAACATGCCAACATTGTATATTTTATTCGGTGGAGGTTTATTAGCTTTGCTGACAGTGCTAATCCTATGCACATCCTGGTGCAAATACCGACAACACAGCAAAGCGGCACGTAAAGCAGAGAAACAAGCAGTCAGAAATAATTTACATGATCACAATATTAGTCATAATGGTGACATTTATTGCAAACGATATTCCCTGAACGGTAGCGATTTATATTTAGATAGAAAAGATAGTTTTTGTTGACAAAATATCTCCCCTTTGGAAACGACTGTATAATCGTACTGTTGTTTTTTTTTTCTTTATTGTAACACAAAAAAAGTGTTATCCCGTGATGAAATTTCGATATGCCGATTGTGTAACGAAGAAAGACAAAAGAACACCTACCTGTATTTTCTTTTACATTTTCGACAAGCTATGGAAAATCTTGTACTGTGTACATGTGTTACACTTGAGTGACAAAAATCAAAAATTTCAAACCAGTTTTCTTTTCCATGCCTAGGAGTGGAATACAAATCCCAGGGGCCAAAATAGCTTATTTTCCGTACCTAGAGATGGAAAAAATGATTTTTATCGCTCCGAGGAATAGTATCTGGAGGTGAGAGAATTCCAGATCCAAAATTTAGAAAAAAAGCTGAACCATCAAAAAAACACATTACACGCCATAAATAAGTCATCTACCTTGAAAATTAAAGGGGTAAATAAATGCTGGTCTTAAAAAATTAGATTGGAAATTAATTTTTATTTTGAGAATTGATACCTATTAGGTGAAAAACTGAGCAAAGTTCATGTTCATCGTTTAGAAAATTTGTACAAACTAATTTCCGCTGCAAAACGTGCTACTAACCCCTTCGTTTTCAATTTGTTTTGCTTTTAATGTAAGCCTACTATTAATTTCTATTATTAATTTTTTGAATGGAATTTTTCTAATTCGACACGTAGTAATAGGACTTTTGGCTTGAACAGTCTTGTATCTACAACCCATTCCTATGCTTAAAAATTTATTATAACCTAATTTCCTCAGAGCAGCATTTGCACGTTTAATTTTCAAGATAGGCAACTTATTCATTTAACATATTTTCAAGTCTCGACTGACTCTCACTAAACTTCCATTATTTTACCAAGAAAATTTAATTACAAATGTCTCGCATTTGTTTATGTTGCATTTTACAGTATAAAATATCTTACAATACATGAATCAAATGAACGTGCATCACTTGTCCATTTACTTCATTTTCCACGTGCAAACACTTTTTTTAATAGTTACTTAAATATTCGTTGTTATGACGCATGTTGATTTTCAGCACTGATTTTATTAAGCTACCGCCTGGCATAAGTACATTTTTCCACGTACTAATAGTGGAAAATATTTTAACGTGGTTATAGGAATATTACATAGTCGTATTTACTATTATTAGATTCTAATATTCAAGGGATCAATCGAAAATTTTTATGTTTGTATCTGAACCATTTTGAAATCAGTAATAGGTAATTTCAGAAAGTTTGTTTGATGCTTAAACGTTTATTCCAAGTACCTAAATCTCATACTTACTGACTTGTGCAAAGTATCATTTGAAAAATTTGCCCGAACGGTAGATTACTTATTATTAAAAATGAACAGTGTCATATTTCACCGACCGCCTATCTACCAAAATTACATAAATGTTAGGACAATTGAAAACAAAACCCACCCTAAAATAACAATTGTCGTATTTTACACATATGTAACTGGTAAACACATTAAAACTACAAAAGTACGAATCGCGCAACTTTTTTCACATTTTAAATGATTAGCTACATTGTAATTCCAAAGGGGAGAATTTTATACGTCTCTACTACACCTGCATATAACGAGGAACAATAAAATACTTCAAGTTCTTTTGCTTTTGAAAACGCTGTATTTTTTAATAATTTTTTTACTGTTTTTTTTTTCCTATAGAATTTTCACCCTTTTTACATCAGTGGCTTCTAAATAAATTTATTTCCATTATTAATTTTTTTTAGCGAGAAAAATTTTCATTTCAACGTACCAAATGATTAAAGCTAGTTATATTTTTAAAATTTTATTTCGTAAATTTATATTAAATAATGGTTATTTATCGAAACGGATGCGATTTCAGCGAATTGTATGTATACACTATCTTCGAACAACTATCTTCCCCCTTCTCTCTTCTCTTCCCGTTATCCATTTAAATCACGAACCAAACACATACAAAAATTTCAGTAAGTAAATTTTTGTCCATAATTTGATTTTAATTGATAATTACAACACGGTACCTACAGGTCACAACATGAAAAGGGTTTAGGGGCTTACTTTACTACCAAAAGCTGAATTATTTCATCATATGACGTATGTACAAAATGTGATTTTTCTTATCAATTGCTGTAAACATGTTATTATTAAAGTAATCATTTAAACAGCTGTGATATAAATTGAAAATTACGAAACGAATATTAGTTTAAGTAGTGTCTGACATAAAACATTAATGTAAGTACGTAAAACGATATTATTTTGATACATAATTATTAGGGTACGTAATTGTGTTTCCATTTCTTCCTATACAGGATAGATAGTTACATTAAACATATACCTACTTTTTAAACTGAAGAATTCAACTTGTTAGCGGATCTTTTTTTTTTCGATTCCAAGTGTTACCTGCCTAAGTACTTACTTGGGACGAATTAATTTCTATATTATAATGATTTATATTATTGATTTCATATTCGTAATCGTAACTTCAGATAATCTACTAATAGGCTACATATTTTAAAATTATTTCATGTACGTGTGTACTTACTTATAGTAGCGTGAACGAAAGGTTGCCCTTCCCCGTGCCATCCGATTAATTTTGAGAAAATTAATTGACTGGTCATCCAGTTCCAAAATGATAATTTAATACTGCGTTGTTGTCCCGTTGCATTCTTTCATTGACGCCACTAAAACAGATAGGTATAGGTATATACATGTACTATAATGCATGTAAATATTTTCTCACTTTTGTAATTTATATACCATTTTTGATGACTGATACGTTTATACTTCTATTTTAGTACAATCTTTACTTCTTTTTCATTATCTGATATTAAAGTTTTTTTTCTCATTTGTACAGTTTATTTGAGAAATCCATTTTGTGATTTCTATAAATTGATGTTTTTGTTTATGATGAACTATCACGATGTAGAATCTCATAAAATGAATGTTTTGATCATGATGCTGGTAGAGAATTTGTGTACGTTTACTGCGATTAAATATGATTCTATAACACTGTTTGTTTAAAAATAGGATAATTAAAATAAGAACCCCGTTTTGCTTTACCACGAAGCGATATAATGTTCGAGTATAAGCTTTCCCAGGATCTGTTATATTCGTTTACACAGCTAATGATGCGCATAGGTTGAAAAGTACATATATCGCAATGAAAGTTTGAGAAAAAAGACTTTTTCGTTATTCCTGGACTTTGTCTAGAGAAAACTTGAACAAATTGCATAAGATTATACTTACATCGTATTTTCAAGTAGCCTATCCATTTTACATACTTAATTACGGAGAAAAACTAATTTCCAACACTATATTTGAACATTAACATTATAGCGAAACCAACTTATTTAAATACAAACAATACGTATAGATTAAATTTCAATGGTCTACGAGACATTAACATTTTGCTGCATATGTATGCTTAAAATGGAGAAGTGAATCGGCGTTCATTGTAAAACAAAAAGGAGCTACATTCAAGTGGTGCTATTTTATTCACTGGTGCGATAATATTCGCATTGTCTTATTGTGTATAGAATGAAGCACCGGGAATAATATTCCTTTTGTGAGCTCATATTCACGTAAGTACCTATTACTAATGATTACTCGATAAAATTCGTTCAAAACAAAATAGCGTGTAAGTTTGCAAAATGAATGTTTTATTGATGAAAAGGAATATGGGTATTTAATTAGTAAACGGCTGTTATTTTAATGCAACCTAAAACCTAATTGAATTAGCCAGGCGCCTAAAATTATACGAGCTTACAAAATTCGAATTACTATAAAAAATAATAGAATCATTAAACAGGATATTTTTAAATCCTAAATCTAAATAATTTTTATGAAAATTTTTTACTTTTTCTCTGTCACTTTTCTTCATTGGAAAATGATTGCGATTAGTATTTCTATTTAGGTACCCAGATTCACAATATGTTATGTTTTCTTTCCGGATTGCGGCAAATGAGTATCTATAAATTAAATAACATTTCCTAGGACTGTCTTAAAAAGTATAAACTGAGGTAGATTTTCTTATTCTACTCGATGGTTATTCGTTTGTACTTTTTGAATTTCACAAGACCGAAGAGCAGAATTAATGAATTATTCATTGCACATGGAAATATCTTTCGACTTATTCTGCCTCTACTTCACAAAATTTTACTTTCTTTCCGATTTCGCTCCCTATAAAAATAGGCTAGTTTTATATGGGGGAGGGGGAGGGGGTATGCAAAGGACTTTTCTTCAGGAAAAAATGGGAAAGTCCTAGTCGACAGTATCTTTTACCGTTCACCCCCTCCCCCCCGAATTTAATAGCGGAAATAGAAGAAAAGAAAATAGCAATGGCATCTAGCATTGACATTAAGACATTTTATAATTTTAAATTTCGTAAAAATGTTTAATTAGGTAAATTAAAAAAAAAAATCTCTTTATGAACGAACTTGCTAACCGCAGAAGCAGAGTGTACTACATTTCAAATTCAAATCCGGTCATTTATTTTTTCCAGTCACTGATCACTTATAAATTTTCAAACTTCTTAATAAATGACTTGGAACAACTCAATAATGCTTGTACAAACCTATAAAAACGATGACAAAATACAAAATTTTCAAAATATTCAAAATTCAAGTAGGAAAATAATAAAAGTAAAAAATATTGGTTGATTTACTTCAAATATTCCAGAAGATTTGTTCATATTCTATTATTCTAGTCATCAATTACTCATCATTTTTACAAAAATAATACTTGCTCAAGTGTCTTCTGCCCCTTTCTCATATGAGCATAGTATCTTTTTTTTGTAATCCATCCCACAATACCTGCTAACCTGCATTGAAAACGACATTCGGCGAAGCCAGAGATATCAATAATCAATATAATGTTTATGCACAGATTTCGTATTCTCTCTTATTATTTATGATTTATAAATGATAATTAACAAGTAATAACATATTTATGAATCAAGAAACTGAAACTACTAAACACACGTTGACATGCATAAACATTTCAAATCACCGTTATCCTACAAGCGTTTCATCAGCAAGTTTCTAAATGATCGCTGTCACGCCTCACGTGGTCATTTAAATAATTAAAGTTTTGATAACTAACCAAAAAATGATCGGTAAGTTACCAGGTAATTGACCACGGTAAGTTACCTACCATCTTTGGGTATATAGTGCTTGGTTTTTACGGTTTTTACCACATTTTTTCTGTTTTTTTTTTTCGTAATTTTCATTATTATTCGATTACAATTCCTATCATCTTATCATATTTTAATCATACTCCTTAATCGAAACCATTGAAACTGAACTCGTATTTGAATTTTAATAATATTTCGGCTGAATTTAAATATAACTACTAACTATAAATATTACACTCAGTTATGGTACCGGTTTATGTTTTTTCGTGATTGTTTTTCCAACAAGGATTGGCACTGATTGAAACTTCAGAATGGCATTTGTTTCAAAAGCTGTATTGGAGAGTTCCACTGATCATTACCGACAATGCTTAGAACGAGTGAAACAAACTTCTGCGTTGAACGCCTTCGTTACATTATTAAAAGACACAGCTTTAGACAAAGCAACAGAAAGTGACGAACGTATGTTGAAAGGTGAGACAACGAAGCAATGCTCAAGAATTATAGGAACAAATGAAATATTAATGATTTTGTTTTTAGATAAACGTAGAAGTAATTTAGATGGACTTACCATCGCACTAAAGGATAATTTTTGTATGAAAGACGTAAAAACGACTTGTGCCTCTAAAATGTTACAAAACTTCGTTGCTCCTTATGATGCTACTATTGTGAAAAAATTGAAACAAGCTGGTGCTGTTATACTGGGTAAAACAAATTTAGATGAATTCGCAATGGGGTAAAAAACTGTCTCAAATTATAAAATAATCAATTTTATTATACGATTGGTTAACTATGGAAATCTGTGCCTTTTGCAGTTCTGGTACTATCGATTCGATCTATGGACCCACAAAAAATGTTTGGGGATCGCCTTTACAATTAGATAATAATCACGTTCAGAATCTTGAGAATTTTACCGATTGGCGAATAGCCGGCGGTAGCTCAGGTGGGAGCGCCGTAGCTGTAGCAACTGGCTGCGTTTTTGCGTAAGTATAATTATTACTATTATTATAATTTTGTATTTGTTTTTTAAAATAATGATGGAAGGTCAATTTATTTCTAATAAGAACAGGGCTATCGGTTCTGATACGGGTGGTTCTACTCGAAATCCAGCTTCTTATTGCGGTGTAATCGGATATAAACCTACGTACGGTGTAGTATCGAGAAATGGACTTATACCCTTAGTTAATTCAATGGATGTTCCGGGTATTTTGGCTCGTAACGTTCGTGATACAGTTGATGTTTTCAGTAAGTTTTTGATTATGTTAAATAATTATCCATTTCCTCAAGTCATCATTCTGTATTAACTTTCCAGATGTTATTTGTGGACCAGACGCTTTGGATTCAACTACAATCGAAGAACCAACCAAATTAGTCCAGTTGGATGAATTCAATGTTAAAAATGTTAAAATAGGTATTCCAACAGAATATCAAAATGCTGAAATTACGCCCGAAATTCTCGACGCATGGAAATATACCGCTAAAATCTTCAAAGATGCCGGTGCTTCAGTACAAGAGGTACAATACAAACAAATATTGATATATATTGAATTTTTACTAATACTATAAATCCACTTAACGATTTAGGTATCAATGCCTTATACAGAACATTCTATCATTACTTATTCGATACTGAATGCGTCCGAAGTCGCTAGCAACATGTCAAGATATTCCGGTTTATTATTTGGCCACAGATCACAAGCTCGCTTATCCACCGATCAAGTAATAGCTGAATCAAGATGTGAAGGTTTTGGCTCTGTAGTACGCTCAAGAATTTTAGCTGGGAACTATTTTCTTTTACAAAAGTACAAACAAAATTATTTTCTTAGTTGTTTACCTATGTACGAAGTACTAGTCATCCTGATGTTGAATTTTTTTTCGGTAGAAATTATGAAAAATATGTTGGAAAAGCGATGAAAGTTAGAAGGCTCATAGCAAATGACTTCAAAAATGTGTGGAATTCTGGTTTTCAGTTCCTTTTAACGCCTACCACTCTTTCTACTGCTCCGCTGTTAAAAGATTTCATTAAATTAGATAATAGAAGTCAGTGTGCAGTGCAGGATTACTGTACCCAAGCCGTGAATATGGCAGGTACGAAAATTACGCTTTATTTTTTATTCAATGATGTCTATTACTGTGGAAAATTTTCTTCAGGTTGCCCTGCGATATCAATACCGATTTGTTTATCAAAAGATGGATTACCCATAAGTCTTCAAATTATTGGAACAAATATTGAGGATGAAGCTTTATTTCAAGTAGCTAACTGGCTTGAGAAAATAGTTTCTTTTCCTCATTTAATTTCGTAATGTTTTTAGAAATAATGTGTGTTTTTCAATTATGTTTTTTATTGAACTAATGATATACTTTATCAGAATTTTGAAACTGAATTAAAATTACCAAATATGTTACAACTGAACCTATAAGCTGAAAAAAAAAAAAGAAAGAATCAGTGATTCTATATTTATAAAGTGTTGCGAGCACTGCGAAACAAAATGTTTACCGATGTGATCACAGGTCGTTGTAGGTAAAACAAACCACAAGCAGAAAATTTGACCGCGTGTTTTTTCAGTTGTAGAACAAACGATTCCAACTGTTAAAGTAAAATGAAAATTCGTATCAGTTTTTACGAAAAAAAGAAAACAGTTAAACAAGAACATAGTAAAAATACGCCTAGAAAGGTACCTTTAAAATATCAGCAGTGGGTATACAACAGTTCAAATTTTCACTCAGTATGATTGAAGCTTTTTTCGCCTAAATTGAAAATGACTTATAATGAATCGCTGATAAAATAAGGTGTCTTGCTTATGAAATAATGTAACATGTTACATACCTCCTTCGTTGTTTCCGACGCTGGTATGACTATCAACAATAAATGTATATGGTGCGTAATGATCCATACCACCTGCAGTATCAAGAATCCAATGTCTGCGGACCCATAAGCGGCTGGATAAAATAAATCCAACAGTAAAAAATATGGAGTAACGATGATGTGCACACATATACATAAAACTGAGGTCAATAGTTGCCAACCGAATGCATCATTAACAATTTGTATCGCTTCACAAAGAGACCAATGTAGCTCTTGAAATATTTCAAAGGATAAATGCTGTTTTAGACCATATGGTCTTTTGTATTTCAAGAAGTATTTATATGTTAAATTCTCAGCTAAACTATCATTGATTATCTGAAATCTGCATTTCACACCCCATGCTATTAAAGCAAATTGTGCTTCGATAGCTATTTCGACAAAAAAATATGCGTAGCAAACAGCATATGACCATGAGTCTGGTGTTAAGCTAAACCAAAAGTATGTATCAACATAAATCAATAGAATGTGATGAATTAGTATACCGCATAATATAAATGTAAATTTTCTAAAATTCCACTTTGTACGCAATTCTTCGTCAACGCGTTTCAATACTGACGCAATCTGTTGAATTTTTTTATAATTGAATGCAGCTCCCAAAATTCCACTCGCAATAACAATCATGTTGAGGAACAATTCTAAGAATGTTACAACAATGGCTGTTCTAGTTTTCATTCTCACAGATTTTCCTCGAAAAGTACTTTTATAATCAGAAAGTAAGGCGTGAAGACCAACACATATTAAAGATGTTAAAAACACTATATTATAGACGAAATTGATGTAGCTAAAAACGTAAGACCCATTGACCAACTTTACCGGGGCTACACCCATAAACTTACACAACACAAATATAAATTTGGAAAACGAATACATGGCAGAAACTTATACGTAAGAAGCAAAGTTCATATCTAATGGATAAATTCATTGAATACCTATTGTGCAATAGATTTTTCCTTTATATGTTAAAAAAGTTAGCTTGATACGCCATTACTTTCAATGTTTATTGATGAGAAACAATAACAATTCTGAAGGGGAGAAAATGTCACTCCATATTATTGACCGGAACCTTTGTTCAGATAATCAAAAATTCATGTTAATCACATCACGTCAATCTCACACATACCTTCATAAAAAGTTTTCTTAATTTATACACACCAGTTCATATATCTACAATGCTTTCCATCCTACACTTACATATTTGATGACATTTTTTTTTGTTCAAAATATTTTCATCACAAATAATGTAGACTTATTCTTTAATGTGAAAACGCATGCAAAGAAATAACGTGACACATCTACAGCACGATTGTATACTTTGCTATTTACTGTTACAAATAATGATGATATAGAAAAATTTATCGAGAAATTTGCATTACATTTCAATTTAATGGAAGCAACTATGACAGTGGGAAGAAATTTTACGCTAATTAGAAGTTTACGTTACAACGAATCCATTTATATGAAAATTTTCAAAGAAATCACATCTAACATCACTAATATAAATAGGAACAATAAAATACTTAACAGAACTAAAACAAGAACTATTTAAAATGATTTTTTTTTTCAATTAAATTTTCAAAGAAGACTTCATAATTCAACAGTTATCAGTAAATAAATTCTTTGATTGAAATGAATTCTGTAAAAAACGAAACACCTATTACACTTTACAAAAAAAAAAAAAAAAACCTAGCGAGAACTTATAAAATGAAATGGAACACCCGACGATTTGAAATGTACGCTAGCTGTAACGGAAAATGACATTTTTAATTAATAAAATTTGAAGGAAAAAAGAAAATTTCCAGTAAAATAAATAACAAAAACAAATAAAAACAAGACAACATTTCAAAATCGTTATTACAATATTAAAACTTGAAAAAGAAATTAAAACAAAAAACAAAAATAATCAACTAAATAAAATTATAATCACATTACCACTTTTCATGTACTTTTCATCAGAAGCGAAGAAGATATAACATCTAATTTGGGTACATACGAAGATATCAAGTTCAATATGGTAAAGATTTTATATTAAACATCGAATAATGTTTCATGAATAAATACGTAAAATTTACTTTAAAAAATGTAATGTATAAATCAATAAATTAATGAAAACAAAATTGAAATGGTAGTTTGAACTATCTATAGTGACGATACGAACAATTACGAAGAATTTCAAGCCAATTGAAACAATTACAGTCCAGTTTTTTTATTTATCAGTTATTGATATTCTTAAAGCTTGCTGCAACATTTCCTCTTCCAATTTTAAATTCTTCTCATGTTCAGTTTGCTCTTTGATTGAAAGAGAAAGAGCTGTCAATAATTCTTTATCTTCATTATTAATCTGGACGATCTCAGCACTTTGGATATCAGATTCAGGAGTTTCATTGGTAGACATTTCTGCATTTCCATAACTCATTATCAGACTCTCTTCGATGGCACTAAATATAAAAATGAAAATGACAAACTATTCATAAAATATCTCATCTTTAATAAAATATTAGCTCACCGCTGAAGTTCTCGCTCTTCATCATCTGCAGGAATACTTGGCGACCTAGATCTTTGTGCTTGCAGTACTTCCCAAACATCCACCTGATTGAATTATTTAGACAATGGGAAATTATAAATCGCATGATGAATACGAATGAATACTGAACTTACCTGATCTCGGTCGTATTCACTTTCACCAATGAAGCTATTTTGTAAAGCGTACTGCAGTAAATCGTCTTCCTCTTCTAAACTACGTTTTCTAAGGTCTGAAAAAAGGAACTAAATAAAACTGAAATCATTTGATTATAAGTTTTCTCAGTTCGTTACTTACCAATAAATGTATAATGGGAAGGCGGTTCAAATAAACTTTCATCAATATCGCACATCAGACGATCCTCATCACGAATCATAGTGACTCCAGAAACTGGTCTTTCAGCAGCAAATATATTATCAAACGTAACACTCGCGTTCAAAACATGAAATAAAGGTATTTCTAAAACGATTATAAATATTTCGTTATGACTGACACATGATAAAAATGATAATGAACATAATTAAGTATACCAATTTTTACGGGAAATCCTGCTGGAAGTTGCATTTCAATAAAATCTTTCAGTTTGGCAAAATTAGAACTGGAAGTAGCCATAAGATCAACAATTGGCATAATCTGTTCTTGTAAACTCAAAGGATAATCTTTGCATAACCACAAATTTGCCTACACATAAAAATAATTACTAAGCTGATGAACGAAAAACAAACTCTTAACAAAGAATAAACGTCACTTTAAATTTTCGTATTTTGGTCGAAAGGTCTTTTAGAACACCAATATCTCTTCCTTGTAAATCATATCCTTCAGTGAAATATTCGTGTAGAGAAACATTTTTTCCGGCTTCCGCATTATCTGCACGCTGCACACAAATTGCAGATAGGATTATACGAACATGAATTGAAAAAAAAAACGTAATTCATCAGATAAAACTTTTATAACTAACTTGACTATCTTGATGAGCATCATCTTCTTTTTCACCAAAACCCAAAATATTTTGTAAAACATTTCCGTTGTTTCGAAATTTTTCTTTATCTTCAGGCTGCAAATGTTCCATTCTTGTCCTGGTGATTAATTCTACATTACTTGCACTAAATACCTTACATGGATAGCCGTTGATTGTTTCAGTTTTATCTTGTCTCCATCCCCATACTCCACTTTTACTTCTGCGCAGCAAATAAGGTATAATTGTATCAGTTGTATCGATTCCGATAAGAATGTTTTTTTTTACCTTTCAAAACTTATTTTTTCGGTATCAATATAAGATGAAACAATAGGGTTGGTCATTCTTGCTTTCAAAGTTTCTGAACCATCTTTAACTTGAGAAACGTCCTCTGGTGCAACAAAAGAGCGTCTATCATAATATACTTTTTGAGTATTATGATCCAATTCGATCATCGTTCCAAAATTGTCTGTGAAAATAATTCAAGTTTCTTAAAATGTCTCATTTAAGAATAATAATAATAATAGTAATCATGATAAACAAAAGTTTTACTGAAAAATACATACCATTAGCTTGAAAAATTAAACTGGAATTGCCCCTTAACCATTTAAGCTCTTCAAATCCCATTAATGTTGAATCGATTCGAACTTTTGAACCTTGTTTGAAAACTCTGTATGTATCACTTGGACACATTCTGGTTACTAGTGGCACTGAAATAATTCATTAGCACATATTACTTTAAAATAGATGTACAAGAAGTTGCGTTTAAAATATCTATATTTTGTGACTCACTCCAACTGGTAAATTCCCATTTCATTTCCACGTAAAAATCAGGAGCTTCTTTCAATTTCAATAAAAGTTGAGGAATTCCACCAAACTGATTGCATTTCCTTTGATAATTTCGTCTTTCTATGATTAATTTAATTAATTCTCTGTTTCCTGTCACTGTAGCTTCTTGAACAGCTATTGTAATGTGAAAAAGTTAATATTATAGTGAATTTCCTCGATGGATATTCCAACTAAATGATGACTCACCTGACCAGCCATTCGTTTCGGTATTAGCATTAGCTCCATGTTCAAGCAGAACAAGAGCAGAATCAAAATTATCCAAGGTAATTGCTAACATTAAAGGGGTTCTTCCGCGAGGATCTTTCTTTTCTATATCATCCTACAACAAGAACTTCATTTTATTACAAAATTAAGACGTACACAAACATTAAATATTTTTAAACTAAGTAATTCCAACACTGATTAAAGTACGATAAGAGTGAAAATCAAAAATGAATACCTTGTTTTTCGTAAGATTTTCATGAAGAGCTTCGGCATTGTTACACCATACAAGCGTATGCAAAGGATATAGTTCGGCAATTTCTTCGGTACTGAGAAGATTTTTTTTCGAAGCGTTTCGAGGCATAACTGCAATAATCAATGACACGATTTAATTGAAAATGATCATTTCAAGTCATCAAACAGATAACGTGAATATAGAACCTGTACGATGACAAATATCACGTTTTACTGTAAATTACCACAATCAATGATACAATCATACAGCAAAATTAGAGATGATAAACTAGTTTTCAAAGTTAATTTTCCTTATCACTTTTCAAAAAAGTTGAATAGTTTAAAACATATTTTATTGCAGGAATGATTATTGCAGTGCAAAATAAATAATAAATAAAATTTGAAATTGTGAGGTTTGGAAATTGGAATTCCTTGTATAAGTGAACGATGATTTGATAACGAACGAGTTAGTTTACAAAAAAAATAATGATGAAAGTAAATTTTATGAAGAATTTTCTCGCCTCTTCAAAGAATCATTTGAAAATAATAACGTAATTGCACTTCTGATATGCTCTACTTTTTCATTTTTTTTTCTTTCTTGAAAATTGACTTGAGACTCGTTAGTTCGAATAATTATTTTTCAATTCTACCATGGTCTGTTCTTTTCATTTCATAATTTTCCAAATTTACATGTCTCTTTCTCTTTTTTCAAATTTTAGGAAAAATTCAAGTCTTGGATTTGAATTATTTGAAGAAAACTTATTTTTATTTCAGTAAGTATTATCATTGATATTCTCAAACGTACGCCAATACATAGGCGTAACCTATACACTCACTTGTGTAAGATTGTAGGTGTGGTTGGTTTTTACCATTACTTTTTATTGGAACTAGCTTGATCAAAAAAATTTTTGAAATTAAAAATCATATAAAAAAATGAACTTATTGATGGAAATGCACAAAACCTTAGTGCAATATTTAAACATAGTCGTACGAAGCTTTTGCGTATACACATTTGATAAAATATGTAGATAAGCACATGTTTCTACAACTGTCATACGACAAGACAATTTGACATATAATAAAAAAAACTTACAAAATTTCAATTCGATTACTACTAATAGATGTGTTCCTAGTTGATCAAACATTTTATTTACAACAGAACATACGTTCAAATACAATCCAAACACAACAATAACAAAAACAAATAATAAAAATAAAATAACTGCAACAAAAATGTAATCTAAAAAACGAGTATTCATAACAGTCCATCTCCATACCAATAAAGCTAAAAAGGCGTAAAATAATTAATGAAAAGCGAAATCAAAACATAATTTGTTCAATAATTAATTGAAAAATACACCATCAATAACACGATATGCCTAATCAAGTAGAAAAATAATACGTGAAAAAAATAAAAATAACACATTAATACCCTTCAGAATTTTTCAAGACAGGAACTGAAAAACTGTAAATATTATCAAAAACCCCTCAGCATAAATTACATAAGTTCCAAAAAATTTGGTAAAATTTATAATAGGTAACGTAACATTAATGAGATAATATTGGCATTTAAGCGGAATGTATTCAACATTACACTGCATTTCGGAACATACACATTTGACACAATATGTATACATTTTCAAGTTGATATGATTCAAAAAAAATTGGTAACACATGCTCAAAAATTATACTTAATAGGTGTAGTAAACTGATTTACAGTTACACGAACAGGTCTAAAAAAACACGGCAGGAGCATGCTTTTTTCAAATCACGAGACGTCTGATAACGCCACCTCCAAAGTAAGAGACTAACCTACCCAGGGACAAGACACAATTTTGCTCATTTCTGATGTCAGAAATGAATTTTATATCTTTGAATTATTGAATACTTGAAAAGCAGAACCATAAACCAAAAAATAATTTTCACAATCTTGAATATATACAAATTAACAACAGTCTATGATAAACACGAGAAGGATCTCAAATTATGAGATAAAGACTTGACGTATTCAATTCCAGAAAAGAAAACTATTCCACCGCAGAAATAAAATTAGATTGACATTTGTCCTTTCAGTAGATGTACTAAAATTTATATTCTCGTACACCTACGTACGGCTTTTGTCACCAATCCATAGGCACTCGAGAACCAGAAGTTTCTTCAACGGTAAAACATTCAGACATGCCCAAAATACTATCGGAATTTTTGGTAAAGTATAACAATCTATAATTTCCAGGCGCACGAATAGCAGTATCTGGAAAAGTAACTACATATGATGCACATGAACTATTAATGGCAGAACTCGTAGAAACATTGCTTTCTCTTTCACAAGTATTGTCGCTGGATGGATTTTCATTGTTACTGATTGGTAAGAACACATATGTTACATATTCATCCAAACCAGTGAAATTATCCTGAAGTTGCATAAATATTTTAGATTAAAAAAACCATTTAATAGTTAATACATTCTCATCAAATTAGATATCACCTTAAATACACCTATCCAATCCCAGTCTGATGGGATGACATCTGCTTCCATTGTCACAACGGCTTTATTTTCGCTATCAATCACCCAATTATCGACAGGATTAAGTTCTACTTGTCTTTCAGTATAGTTACTAAATACCTGAAACAGAATGGATTCTTTTAGTTCACTCAACATTTAAGAATATTTATAAATTTACGGTCTGAAAATTTGTTCAAGTCGAACATTGTAATTATAAGGTGAAAAATTATCAAACTGGTTTAAAATTTAATTAGAACAAGTTTTTAGATCTAAAACAATAATCATAACGCTTTATCATTACAAGCGTCCAACGGGTAAATTTACCTTCATCGTAATCTCGCTAGCAACCGGTTTATGATCGCTAAGTAAGTACTGATCATAACTTTTGTAGCTTATTTGTTTTACGTCAAGAGTGATATTTTCGTAGGCAAATTTATTTACTCGATAAAGAATTCTATCAGTCCATGCTGGTCTCCGTCTACATTGCGATAAAATAACATGAACATTAAATAAACACTTTTATAATATAAAACACCGTGAAAATACCAACTTAGAATCGTAAGCTTGAGAATGAAAATTATATTTATAAGTTGGTTGAAATGTTGGTCCATTTTCAATTAATTCACTGAAAGCTTCTCCGCTAGCCATGACCTGTTTTAATTGATCATGATCTAACAAAGACTCTATTTGATTAGTATCAATTTTTCTTATTATCACATCAGCAGGCAAATTGGTTTCATCGTCTAATCGGAAATTCAAATCTCCAAACCAAAATACATAACTACAAAAATTATAAAATAAATAATATTTTTGCACTTATCGGATTCTCGTTATCTTGCTGTTAGTTAATTACTCACTCATGAAACAATATTGTAGTCGTATCCTTTACTGTAAATTTTTGTCCTTGTAAAATAGAATTGTAATCGTCTATTCTTTCCTTAACGAAGTTATCATGAGGAGCTAAATGACAATTTACGAAACAAACTGAGCAGCCGTAAATTTGAAGTCGAGTTGTTACTGCTCCCTTATTACCCTTTAAATATAAATTTACGATATTAAATAACATAGCAAAAAATTAACACCTAGAAAAATATATTTCATACCCAAAATCCCATTAAACCCGTTCTGGTCTGTTCTGTATAAATGTCTCTTAAATGAACAACGTGTTTTCTTAAACAAAATATGTTCAGTAGTAGTCCAACTAATCGGCTTGTTTTTATCTTCACATAATCATAAGGCGCTAACGCTGTTCTAAAAGAAAACAGATAAGATATTTTATTTCATTTATTGAAATCAGTTCATCATTTTGATCACAAAATTTAAAAGAAAGTTGAACGTTCACTAAACTCTTTCCGATAAAAAATGTTCGAAGTAGGTCGAAATAATTAAGAATAATTACAATTCAACTTCAACTTACTTGAAAGCATTAGTCCATGGATCGTTGAAGAATGCATCCATTACAAAATTTTGAGGCTGTGATTTCACTTCTTGTAATCTACGCAGTACATCATATATTTGATAATTCAACAAAATGATATCATCAAAATTTTGGAATTCTTACCCAATAATATAGAAATCTGGAAGACAATCTTTATTTTTGAACTTTTTAATATCCAACAAATCCAACATACTTTCATCTGGAGAACGAGTAGCAACGTTCCATGTTATAATGTATATTCTGTAAGTTTTCGAATGCAATTGGTTAATCATTTTCAGAATATTCAGCAAGCACTAAATACGAATAAATTAAACATGAAATTTGAATTTAAAAATATTACTTTAATGTATCCATTGAAATAATGTATGTATAATGGTAACCAGAGAAAAATCGTTATTATCACTATAATTGATTACGTGAAATATTGTATAACATTTGAATTAAGCAACGAAATTAACAAACTAAATGCAATTTAAAAAAATCGATTTTAATCTTCATTCTAAAACACAATTGAATATGAAATCATAAAATTTATACGACAATTTAACGACGATTTCTCAACTTATCGATGTAAAACGTAACATCTGTTTTAGTAAACACTAAATTATCATACATTTTTATCTAGGACTGCTGAACTGATCCGTAGGAGTGTATACACACAGAACGATGAAATTGAACCAAGTGAACGGTATTCAACGAATCACGAATCAGTACACATTTTCTCAAGAAATTCTTAAGAATCTGATAAATGTGCTGTTTGCGCCTATTGCATCTTCGAGCAGCTTCGTCGATAATGTAATGGTTTATTTGTCGAGAAAATGTGCCACTCTTCCTTATTAACTTAACAAAAAAATTAATTCAAAAATGAAAATTACTTATTTAAAAAAAATAAAACATTGATAAATCAACTTCGTATTCACTATTCACTAGTGCCATTGAATACTTTAAAAATCAAAATTAAGCAGTTCTTCATCCCTAATTACAGTTGGTCAATCTTCGCCGCCAACTTGAATTACTTACATCATTCTATTATTGTACTATATACCCAGCCCTTAATTTTTGTAACATGTTACAATTTTCAGAATTGAAAAAAAGCATCGCTTTTCAGAATCAGCATTACGGGTAGGAAGGGTTCAATGAGGCTAAAAAGTCGAAACCCTCAAAAGGCACATCTAAGGACCCTACTAAATGTATATATTGCATTTTAAATTCCTAGCTCAGCTTGAAGGGTAGTTATGCGAGAAAGAAACACAAAAAATAAGAAAAAACGACCAAAAAGTCACATATTTGGGGCTGTGAGCGGATGAAATGGGGCTGAAAAGTCGAGACCCCCAAACGGTACATGCAAAGTCACTACTAAATGTACATATCAAATTTCAGCTTCCTAGCTCAATTGGGTGGAAAGATAGGGAAGGAACAGCCCTTTTTCAAAATCAAAAAGAGAGAAAATTTTCATATCTCCTCTCCTAACTGACCTAAGAGATTGATTTTTGGATAAGTTATACAATTTCGGGTTTTCTATCGATTGGTGCAAAAAGGAACGATTTTTGCCCTTTTAACCCTTCAGCACCTCCTCTCTCAAATTGGGTTCACTAAATTTTGACCCAAAGTCATCTCCACTTATATATATTTCATCTGCCGCCAAACTGAGCTAGTTGACCGAATTAGAGCGATTTGGGTCTGTATCGAGCAGAGTAAATGATTTTAGCATTGCGGGAAATAAAAAATAAAAAATGAATGAAAAGAAATATCTGGCATAGCAAAAAATGGTCTTAATGGTCATCTAGGACCTCAAAATGGATTTTGTTCATATTCCCTCCCTCATCCGCCGTTGGTCGATAGGCTGTAATAGCCTGGTTTTCATTGACAATATGACGTAGAAATTGAGGTTAAAAACTCATGTAGACATTCATGCGGGTCATTTCATTTGTCAGTTCTACGCAAAGTGGTAGGGGGGGGGGCATCAGGGATTTTCCTGATTTTTTATGTGGGTAGATCTCGATGAAAGATGACGAATGTCGCAAACCATAGTTCTCTAGATCTTTTTGGACGACAACTATGAGCATTTAAAGTTTTAAGGTAAGGTTGGATATGGCAAATTTTGAGCATGGATAGCTCGAAAACTAGGATAGGTAGAAATTTTAAACTTTTTCTAATGTGTAGGGCCTGTTTGTTTTGATCTTGTATTATAATTGATCCACTCATTTCTGTCCTATAATTACAAAATTAAGCATGAATAGCTAGGTACCTACCTAGTAGCTACCTACTATCTAATTTTTTCTGAATAGATAATTTTGAAAATGTGATTGTTGCAACATCAATTAATCGTTCAAAAATAATGCAAACAACGCGTTTCAATGAAAATGTTTATTAAGCTTGGTTTAACATCAAACTTTACATTTGGTATAGAGATATTAGATAGTCATCAAATACGACCATTAATCCCATACAAAGTTCGCTTCCACTGGTTCATATTTCCATATATCAGCTTGGCCATCATGAGGTAAATAATTAATAGAACTTTTAGACCACTGAAATGGTTCTATAGCTCGTGACTTATTTTGTAAATTGAAAGGAGGACCTGCGACTGCTAAAAATTTTTCATTCGTATCAGTTAATTTTAAATCAATTACACCGTCTATGGTTAAAAAAGGAAGTTTACTGCCAGAGGAACGATAAATATTTGAGTTTTCCTCGCCATGAATTCTTTTCACTCTATTAAAGGGTTGAGTCTTAGATTTGAACGCTTGAGGTTGCAAGCCCAGTATTTTATCATGACGAATGTTCGGATGAATATTTTCCATGTTACGTTTTTTTTCTGACGGAGAAGTCAGCAATACATCATTCTTTAAATTAAATAAATTTAACCAAGATGAATTGTACATTAAGTTGAAATTATGTTTTACACTTGCGCTAGAATTTGTAAATTTCATATAATTTTGAATATAAGATGGAAGCGATGATTTACTTGATTTGTTTTCTTGGAATGCATTTTTAGGTGTAGACTTACTCTGTTTACCATTGGAACTGGAAGTGTTTTGTTCAGAAGGAGATTGCGATACGATTGAATCATGTAAGTCGGCTCTTCCAGCTATGGCTAATTCTGGTGCTCTCATCAGATTAATTAGGGATTCAATATCACTCACATTTTCCTCGCCATCGCGCAAAGCTTGCATGATATTTTTCAAAGGAACGTTTCCAGCTTGATGCTGAGTCATTTCACTGCTGTCAATTTTTATTTCATTGTCGCGCTATTTTAAAAAAATGATAGAAAAATTATTGCTGCCAGACATTTTTTAAAAATAAAACTAAACAGACCAACCTTATAATAAGGTATGCCACAATTAATCCAATAACCTTTTTTATACAATAACTCTGTTTCATCTTTACTGATGACTTTTTGAGGTGTCTGTTCAAATACCCACAAAATTACACGACCATGCTTCGTATGTATGTGTAACCATTGTTTATTTCCTGTTCCGCTTTGATGTCTACCAACATGATAAGCCCATATCTTTCCATTTTTTGACAATCTATTCCCAGCCATTACGCGTGGTCCTAATAATACCTTCGAAAAAATCACAAAAATTAATTATCTATGAGCACCAACAAGAAATGTATAGTAAATTTTACTTGGTAATCATCATTCTTTCGCTCATTATTCCAATCAATTGTCAATAAGGCAGTTCCAGTAACTGTAACCGTTGAACCATCGTTTACTTGTATTTGATAAAAGTCATCCTGTGAATGAATTGCTCCCGGGTAAGAGGTAAAGGAAATTATTCTTCCGGGTACCGGTTCAGAGTTTGATTTTCCTTTCATTTAAACAGATAAATTAAAATTTTAAACTAGTCACGAATTTTTGAGTTCGAACATAAAACCTGCACTATGTTCGAAATTCGTTTCAAAAAATGAAAACAATTAAGTTACCTACAGTACTTACGATTAAACACTTACATATATTTATCATCTACCTAAGAAAATATAGTTCAAGTATACTTTCGGTACCTGTTAAGTGATAGTGAAAATTGTATTTTTTCTGTATTCGTAACATGGAGGTGTAACTGTAAAACATTAAAAATTGTATTTAGACCAACTAAGTATCAATTTGTAAATAAATAAATCAAAGAAAATAAAAATACTAACAATCCTGAAGATGCATGAGCGAGTAGAAATTTTGTTTCGTTAATTGAAATTAATTTTAGTAGCATCATCGCTGCCGGTGAATGATGATAGGAATTACTCGAAGAAAAAGCTAATTTCTGGAAATCTTTAAAGTCGGATGCAATATTTAACCACCTAGAACATATTTTTGTTTTCATTCAGATTGATGTTTCTCAAGGAAAAGCAACGATAAAATAATTTCAGACAAGTAATCGAATACTTACAAAATATCTATAAAAGGAATTTCATAAGATTGTTTGTTTCGACGAACTTCGTATTTCCATCCAAACATAATTCCATCCAATTGAGTGTAAAAAAGATTTACCTAACAGAAATAATACACATTTTTAATTTCAACCTTCGTAACCGTTAAGAATAATGCTCATCAATACTTACTCATCTTGACAGAATCTCACCTGATGCCAAAATGGATCATATCTGTCGTTAGCTTTAGCTTTTTTCCGAATTGTAGCAGTATTATCTTCTAGAAATGATCTCATTTCATTACAAAATTCATTTTTATCGGCACAAAAATGTTGTATAGTATTTTTCCATTGCCAATAAATGTGCTGCCAGGATAGGCTACCTTCTAAAATACCAGCTGCGTAGGCTTGCTCTGCATCGGCGTATATCCCATTTGTTTCTATTTCCAAAATGGCCCACCTAAAAAAAAATAAACAGATGAAATGCATGTGCAAACTGCTAAGGATAGAATATGCACTAATATCAGCTAGATACAGTCTATCTTCTGTATGTTTGGGTTTAATAATTGAGTCAAATAAAATGTATCTTGTTTAACAGCCTTTTTTCGTGTTAGCTTTAATGCTAAAATTATTTTATAAATAATGTGTATGAGAAATTATTCAGAATAATATACCAAATTATACGTTGGGAAAGTCATGTGAAAGAAAGAAATTGTATAAGGTAAAGTGATGAAGTCTCCCCTAAATTTTTAAAAGGAATTCTACCATTTTCATGTTTGAGAAAGCAGGAGGTATGCATGTTTTTCTCATCATTTTGTGACATTGATATTTACGTATCATGTTATTTTTTCAATGGTATACGTATATCTTACCCTGTTTCTTGCATATCTGGTTGATAATAAGCTCTTGCTATTCCTCGATTAATGCTGTTTGGATCATTATTTTGGCCTAGTAATTCGATACTGAATTGCTGTGTTTCTGAATTCCATGTGACTGCTGCCGCATATTTGCCATCATCTTCTTGACTAATATTGCAAAAAAAATACCATAATGGTTTTGAAAAACGCTGCAGTTTCCATCAAATACTTTGTGGCGTTTACGCATTTACAGTTAATGACTAATTATACGAGTTATACGTATTACATACTTTTGGGTTCTGCATATAATATTAATCAATATTCCGAATAACAAAATTCCAACAACGATTAAGAAACTTATCATCGTCTGAAACCATGAAGCGCCGACTACTTTCAACATTTTGTTGCCGAATTTTTCTCTTCATCGAATCTGATATTAGAAATTTATGGAATGAGAAAAAGTATTATCATTCAGGTACCTATGATTATGTTCTTCTTTTCCGTTGCGTTAAAATTGATAAAAAATTAAATACGAAGTAATCGCAAGGTTGATTGAGTACATAGGTAAGTACAAATTTACATTTAAAATAGAAATACAAATTATACGATAGGTTTTCAACTACCTAATCTTTATCGCGATGTCTGCGAAAAAGCATTTTCTGTTTCCATAATTGCTTTCAAAAGTACCTATTACATCAAACAAATGATCGTTCTAAGCATCGTGTTGTAATGCTATGTAAACGTTTTTTTTTTCAAAGAATGCCGATGAAATTTTTCATGATCAAATGTGCCAAATTGCAAAGATTTTTCATAAATCAGAAATCGATACGAATAATTATTTCAGCATAGATTCATTCAAGTTTGAAAATGTTTTGCTTGAATTTTTTTCCTTTTCAATTAGGTACATTATGAAGAAGAATTAAAATTCCTAGGTAAGTTCAATTCAGAAGACGATTACGACAAGGAAAAAAATCTGTATGTATAATGATTTATTCATACGTATTCCTAACTAGATATTCTAAACATTTTACTTACAGACAAGTACAGGATAATGCAGTTCAATTGAAATTTTCATTCAAAAATTAATTTCAGCCCATTAATGTAGAGTTTCTCCTTGTTACGGAGAAATAAGTAAGTGTTGGTGCGTATTTATTAGATACAGGATAATCTGAAAATTATAATTTAAGACTTAAGATGAAATTTCAATTTTTAAAATGAAGTTAACTCGCATAAATAGGAGATTATTTCGCTAATTCGTTGGCAGACAGTATAGTATAGTCAAGTGTAAGGATGATGATATTTATAAAAATAAATCTCACGAAGATCACGTAGAGAATTTCACCGAAAAATATTTTTTAGCTATCCATTGTTTTTGTCTCGAATACCAAAGTAATAAAACACGATGATATGGTATTGCGATGAGAAATAATTATTTATTGGTTCATGAACATCGTAGATCCAAGTAATTACGCGGAAGAAGTAGCTAACCAGTCATAAAATTCACGCAAAAATTTGCTGAACACCATGTGCAACGTGGCTGATTTTCGACAATGATAAAAAGGATGGATAGTAAGTAGGTAGGTAGGTGTTAAAGTATATGTATCGAAATTTCGATTAGTGAAATGTAAATTTACAACAGAATGTACTCGTGTATGTTTTAGATACAGTACTTGAACTTCAAGATGACATGTACATTGAAAAACAGTAAAGAATATAATGAAAATAACAATTCAACTTGATTGCTCACACCTTATTCTGTAATTAAATGCATACGGACGGTGTTTTTATTTTTCATTAACACTTTTTTTCAATAATAAAAATTAACAGCGTACTTCAAGTATTTTTCATGCCTAGGCAAAAACATTAATTTCATTCTACGATACTTACGATACTTCAGGATTAATTTTTCCTCGCGTATTGTGGGTCCAAATTTTTATAAATTAATGGCAATATTGTAACAATAACAGAATAGTGTAGTAAAAATACGGTCGTAAAATCGGATCCCCGGGACTTGAAAATGGGACAAGAGAAAACGTTACACATAGGAATAGTGAATTCAAAACGTGCAAATAGAAAAAAATGAAATGAAGACCGCGACGTAACGAATACAATTAACAACTGATCGTATACAAGTAATTTGGTGTTTAATCGATGATGTTTGTGCAGAATAAAAATTTTATGAGATACATGCGACATTTGATAACAGCTTTATCGGCTAATAACTTACCATAAGTTGCACTTAAACGGTATTAAATTTAATGTCAGTTCTGTAATGACAGTTCAAGAAGGTATTCTTTACGTGTTTTCATTATTTTAGATTGTGTGCAGTTATATATAAAGTTATCGCGAATGATTTATTATCTCTGGGAGCTAGCAAATCCGACTAGAAAAAACGAACAGTCTAATGGATGAACAATTTTTTTTTTAATAATCATAAACCATAGTTATTAATCTTACTCCCGCACTAAATATTTCGAACCGGAGTAGGTAGGTGCTATCGACTCCTATGACGATATTTCGTGAATAGTTGAAGAAAAAAATATCGCGAATAATCACATTTATTCGCAAAACCACGACTTGTTTTAGCTCCCGGATCCAGTCCACCATGAATAGTAGATAGGTAAATTTTAATTCTTAAAAAAACACTTACGTGAATGCAATTGATTTCCATACTTAGATACTAAACAAAAACGACAAAATAAAATTACAAAAAAGTTTTAAAAAATACAGTAACCTGTATTCGTGTATGAATTTAAATGCTAAATAAGTTCAGTCGTAAGATGTAGTTTTCCTGTTATTAGCCAATATACATACCTATGTAACCCAAGTACACGAGGAGGAAAAAATACTTGGAAAAAACAGTCTAGATAATGAAAACAAATTATTATCCTACATCTGAACAAAGAGATATTTCATGAAATTATAAATAAAATGTCGTATTTTTTTCCCATTCGTTGTTACGTTCAAAACGTACCTTCGAGTGAATGAACGAAATTGTGAAAAATCGCCCTCACCGAAGAACTTAAATTGATCTGTTGATTAAATACGACAGAAGCACATGCCTACACTTCTCGCTGAAGAAAAATGTAAATTTCTTTTTCATTTTGCAGAGATAAACTCACTTTCAATTTACAATTAAAGATATACCATACAGGAATGCTATTCGTTGAACCACAACATTTTTTCAAATACCTACCAATGAAATATTCAAAATAAAAACATTTTTTATTAATTTTATAAATAAGTAAGTATATTAAAAAGAAATCATGTGGTAAATCCATAACATCAAATCAACATTTAAAATGTATTTCAAATTATACTGTACATAGTCTGTATACCACTGCGCTATAAGGCATTCTATATTTTAATTTTGAGAATGTATCGGCATAATAATATACAAATCATTTTCAACATACCAAAAGAAATCAAAAATGAATATTAAATAACTCACTGTATGAAATATAATATCAGTCGTTTAATAATCAAAGTCTATAATCGCAATGACTGTTAATTAATACATCGCTTAGAAACCCCAACAACGAAACAAAAAGAATAAATTAAGTAATTGAAATTCACAATTAATCAAATATCAAACTGTAAACAATTTTAATCAGACAAGTCACATCGTGTTTTCAAATCGCTTCTTGTTTTAAATGAGCAGCGAATGAATTATAGAGTTGTTAATTCTCACTTTCACACATTCATACTTTTGAAGTATTTGCCAGATATACGAATAGGATTTTACTCTTACGTCACTCATCATCATAAAATAAATCACACACTGGGGGTTTTAAAGGTTTGACCTCTTTCCCCTACTGAGCCAGAAAACCTTGAAAAATATTAATTTACGCACACTTTTCTTGATAAAACTTCTAAAAATGTATTTTTTAATATTTAATTAGAAAACCTCATTTTTTTAAAATTTTGCACTCGTTTCACTCAATTTTAACCAGTTCAAGCAGAGTAAAACGGTGTTCTTTATACCATACACTTTTTATTGAAAAAAATTTACTTGGACCCCACTATGCAGAAAAGATATGCTCCCTCCCTCATTGAGCCATTCCTAGCTACGTCACTAAAATCACACATTTATATAAAATGAATTTGTTTTCAATTTTAATTTTATAAAAATGAAGACCAACGATAAATTTCTTTTTTTTAAGGATCATAAAAATTTATATGAGCAATTTAATTGAAATTAATATTCAGAAATAATAGAATCTTCATACATTTTTTTGTTTGGTTTAATGATAGCATAAGGGTACCTAGCTACGTACTACCATAGGAGTTAATCTATGGTAATACCTATACAGTAATACTCGTAGGACGTACATATAACAGTACACTATAAATATGGAATTTTTAAAATAATATACGCTTCACCTTTTTCTATACACATCTACACAATACAAAAGCAAATTAATAACTTTAAATTCGTATTCTTCATCATATTACACCTTATTGACAGACCAACAACCCAACTGATAAATAAAAGAGGTTTTTGTATATATTCGTCCTACTTTTTTACGACTGCCAAATTAATTCAGTTCTATATAGTTTTAGCAAAATTTTTCTTTAAAAAAACTTTCCCTACTTATACATGCGATATTACAACTAATCCGAGGCGATATCCCGAAAAAAAAGCAACATTTTACGAATGATTTTTAGTCAATTAAGATTTATTCTTTGCTAGTTCTTTCAATAAATAAAAAATCTAAATTACACCATCAACATGTTAGCTAATATTCTCAAAGTTGAATTAACTCAACTAATGTGACTTGATCATGAAAAGTGAACAGGCCATTAGGAAAAATTCAGCTCTTTAGTATGAAATTACTACCATAACGGATAAATGTTTGATTTCAGTAAATAATGCGACATAATATGCTAAATTCAACGATTACCTGAAGGAATGCGAGAAATTTCATCATAAACAATACGAATCTGACAACGATCATACGTTGAGCTCGGCACAACAAGAAGACTTACAGATAAATACATAGTTTTTGAATTAAAATATCAAATTCATCGGGTTTGTCTTTCCTTGAAAAATCCTTTTTCGGTAGCACATTCTCTGATAGTAACCGTATTTAAATCAACGGTTACGTCAGTAATAAAGATCTTATCAGCAACAGGATTTTTCATTCTCCAATATTCGTGACCAGGATTGGTTAACACGGTTTTTATAACCATCGGAGGTGGTTTATTTAAATCCGTGGTAAAGATATTATTATTGTTATGTTTGCCATTTGTAGATTTAACAGCGTTGATGCTGTTTTCATCATTAGTTGCTGTTGAGCTGACTATATCGAGTTTCTTCTTTGGCACTTTATCAGCAGTGTTTTCTTGCGAATCATTTTTCGAAGATGGCTTTTTAGTATCCTCGGTGATATTACTTTTATCATTGTTACTTTCTGGCTTATCTGCATTCGGTTTAGGTGTTTTTTCAACAGTAGTGGAATCTGAAGGCGACGTGGTTGATTTTGCAGTATCACTTTCACTGCTCGGTGTTATTTTCTCTTTGTCCGGCGTCTTCGTTTCTGAAGAATGAATGTTATTCTCTTTATCTTCTTTCGTTCGGGTATCTGCCTCCTAAGCATCAAAACATTGAACAGTTCACATTATAATACAAACATGTACACACTGTTTTCTGAAATCTGTTTTGTAACTCACCGAAACTACTTTAGGAGAAATATTAGCTATCGGTTTACATTCACTTAATGGAGATTTCGAATCATGTATTGTCGATTGTTTCTTATTCGTGAAAATAAATTGCGATTGGTCAGCATTTGCAGTTGATGGACTAACTGAAGGCGATTTCTTCAAACATATTTTACTGCTTGACTGAAAAACAAACACGAGTTACAAGTTGAATGAAAATGCGACCCCATTAAACTAATACAATACTCACATCACTGG
Source organism: Ferrisia virgata (assembly GCA_900060175.1). Lineage (NCBI taxonomy): Eukaryota > Metazoa > Arthropoda > Insecta > Hemiptera > Pseudococcidae > Ferrisia > Ferrisia virgata. The sequence goes on along the minus strand of FIZR01019897.1, from coordinate 9,701 downwards.
TCACTTGAGAAGTTTTAGTGCTTGTCGGCGAGCTTAGTTTGGGAATTTTGGATGACCCATTAGGAGGACTCGTTGTGATTTTAACCCCAATTTTCCCAGATTCTTTCGGAAATAACTTCGATAATACTTCCGCCTTCCGTTTTGTTCCCGATGATTCTTTCCGTCGAGCAAGAGGAACTGAATCTTCACTGCTGCTACTATCGCCGGCATCGGATACATCGATATTTTCTTTCTTAAACTTATTAGTTTTTGTACTGGTTAATTGCGAAGTATTTTCTTCGCTATCTGCAATACACCAGTGAAGAAAAACAAGAATTATCATATGCCTATTTCAATGCTGTTTTTAGTTTCTACAAATATTTCAGCCAAATTTACCTTCAGTCGATTGTTTCTCACTATCGGATGCGATTTCAGCGGTATCAGCTTTTTTAGAAACGTTTGTTTGTAACAAGTCTGTTTCATCGTGACTATCATCAACAATTAATGCCTCATCAGTCGCTGTACTTTCATCAGCATCACTACACACTGGTTCCACTGGTTCACTCGAAGTTGTCTATAACGGGTATCAATTTTTATCATCCGGTTCATGAGAATTAGAAAAATAATAATGTATCAATTTACTTGATAATGTTTCCTTTTATTTCCTCTTTTACGAGATTGCTGTTCGTTTCTTTGCCTGAGAAAGGAAGCACAAAATAATTTCTTTCTATCTCAAATTAAGAAAACACAATTTAAAAACACTCACGTTTGTTTGAAAATATCAATTAGGCGTTTATCTAAAATATTTTCAGCAGGTTCCCATGTATTATATCTGGAAAAAATTTTTTTAAATCAATTAAACTAATGCAACAGCAAAAAGATATAGTATTACTCTGGGCACATCATGAATCTTGGCGATTCGTTAAACTTTCATTAGTTTTAATCAAAATGCAAGCTGGTGAATAGATTCCATACAACATTTGATACAAAAACATTCATTTAAAATCGTTTGATAACTTACTTCGGACTCCAATTTTTCCATTTCACAAAATATTCAACTTTGCCCTAAAAATGAAAAAAAAAAAAAAATCATACATGAAAGATAATTGAGCGACTCTTAGATGAGCAGTTTCGAATACGAAATATGTCTCACTTTATTGATACGTTTTTTCATAAGTTTTTCAGCAGCGTAAATTTCTCCACTCATTGTTAGTGATGAATTTTTACTCATACTTCATTAATAGATTAATTTAGTCAACACTTCACTTCGACATCGACTCAAGATAACAAAACAAGCAAAAACATTAAAATTAACTTTTCGTTGTTTACTCTTACGACATTAAAGTCATTTTCGGGCAATGATTTAAAACGATGATTCGTAGAATAAGTAATTAACTATTGAATGGCCATAATGACAATTCTGGACAAAATACTTTTTCAACGTAAACACCGATCACAAACTACGATAACACAACGTACACACTAAACAGAAAAATACGCGAAGGAGAAAGGAAAATGCGTTCAAAAAAAACCACTGATGATGCGAATACGAATACGCGAATGAGAAAGATGGAAGGGCCAGTGTTACCACCAGTGATGGTGTTAAAAAATGCATTTCGAGATGAGTATTTCGTCTTAAAATTTTATTTTAATTTCGTTCTCATGATAATTTAATCTTAATTGTAATTTTGAAAAAAAATATTTCGATAGCTAAGTATGAGTGTTCTCATTTATTCAACAAATCCTTAATTACACTCACTAAAGTACGGAAATCTAAATTTTCGTTATACAGTATTTATGGGAAATTACGAATGTATCTAATAAAATTTTTTAAAACAGAAATAAATTTTATTAATAAATTAGGATATTTCGAGGAAGTTGTTTAAACTAATCGAGTTATTTTGAGAAAAAAAATCAATCCGTCGTTTTATTTACCTCAGAATAAATAATTAAATGCTCGTAATTTATTACCAACATTTTTTTTTTTAACTTTATAGCCCATGGTTTTTGTTTTTCTCTATAGTACTACAAGTACCTATGTTCTTTTACAAAGGCAATACCTTATTGGTCAAGTATTATTCATTTTACTACGAAAATACTGATGTCCGTGGTCAGTACAGCTAAATTTCTGAAATTTTTTCCCACAGAAAAGAGAAATATTCTTTTTAGGTCTTTTATTGTTCTCTCATTTGTACTTAAACTTCTAATTGGATTACATTCTGATCAGTCTCTTACATTGTATCTAAAAATACACGCACATTATATTTCAAAAATTAGCATGGTCATCATTCGTCTATAAAATAGTTTTAAAATTAAATAAAACAACAAAAGTTGATGAGGTATGTATTATTTCAATTCAATTAAAAAATGAACACAACATCAATATCATTACAGTTTCGTTATACCAGAGCAAAATATTTCTACTGCAATGAATTCAAACTTTCATCATTTTTGTAGGTATGAATCTTAATCGTAATTTAATATTAATAATACAAAAATATCTTTTAACTGGTCGTTTCATAGGAAAGGGTTTCAGCAACATTTATTGTTTTCTGAGAACCAGATGTTTCTACATTGGATATCACCGGGCAGATGCTTATATCACAAACTAGTATTTAGGCCTATACCTGAACGTGCCGTAAGAAAAGAATTGTTAAGCTGCAACCATACTTTTCTATAGAGCAGAACAAAACATAAAAGAACCGTAAAACATCTGCTTAAAAATTGAGTTGCATGTTGACGACTATTTTACACATGAACAGGGTGACTCGAGAAAAATTATTTTTAATCGAGTATCGATATAAATATTTCGTTTCATCGATACGTTGAAAATAATTTTTTACAGTACTCCAATTTGAATGAAAAAGAAAATTGAAATTCAGTTCATTTTTGGCTGCTTTAAAACTGGCATCATTCTTTATCTGAAAATAAATAAGAAAAGTGAATAAGTAACGTTGTTAATACACGCATCTTTGATCAATAAACAAACACACTATGAACATTTTTTGATCACCTTACTACTATTTGGCTCGTGTTGCTTCCCAGAGGCTACAAATTACCAAAGGGATTATTTATACATTTGGTTAGGTATTATCATTATAAAAACACCGGTATCTTATATTATTACCTATACTTTTTCCCTCGATAGCATTTTTCTTTTTCATTTTACCGAAAGTAGGAGAACTGACCAAATGCCTACATTCAATGATAACTGTATCTATGTAAGCACTAAGAAAGTAGGTATACTAAATTTTACTAAAAAATGAAAAATTGATACAATTTTACGCGAAATTTGTTCTATTGAACTTCCTCGCTTTCGAAATTTCTCATACTCACACCAACAGCATTAGAAAATGAAGAAATAGGGTAGGGCTACAGAGCCAGGGTTATAAATAACAAGACCTGATTTTCCTTAACCCTCAAACCACAAAGTAAAAATTCACAACATGGTGTAATTTTTGACATCCCCATTAAAATGATGTAGTATTTGACAGCATGATGTAATTTTTGACATCTCTATTAAAAATGTATAGGGATGTCAATTTTTATATCATGTTGTTCAGAACGTTGTGCTTTAAGGGTTAAACTGCAAAATTACGTTCCATTGATACAAGTTGGTAATGCAGTAAAAAAGTAGAAGAGGGAGAGCACGTTTACAATTTTGTTCATTTGTTTGAAGATATCATTCTGAAAATTTATTGAGTAAGTCTGAAATATTGATTTGTAGATTTATTTCTTTTGGGATAAAAAAAATCGTTTATTAATTAGATTTGATCGGAAGCAGATTTGTAGAACGAATAAGTTTAGTCAACGACTAATAGGAAATTAAATTTCATTAGATACCTATCCTAAACCAGTGTCCTATTCTTTTGTATCATATCATACAGGGGAAAATAAGACTTTTTTTCGCCTTTATGACTTTGCAAAAATAATTTCTTTTACTACAGTTCGTTTTCATTGACCTAAATGACTGAAATTTAGTGTCAAATCTCGGATGTACTCGTATTTTTTTGGGGCTCAATTATTGATTTTCAAACTACCTACATGCTGTTCCAACGTTCTTGAAGGGTATGTATCTTACGTTGTCACCAGCCCTGATTCATCTTCAAGGGGCTTCAAGTTGATACATTACATACGTATTCATTATAATGAATTGTGAGAGTGTTTCTTCAAATTCTTGGTTTTGTCACACACGAATCTTCCTCATTAGTAATTTTTTTTTTTATATAGTTCAGAGGCTCAGACTGATCTATTGCGAAAATTGGCCTGAAAATTCATTTTTTTTTCTACATCCCACAATTTTTTCACATTGGGTCTTCGATCATCATGATTTTTCAATTAAAAAAAATTAATTTCGCGTAGGAAACTACCACCCGCTACTAGATTATATTTTAAAAAAATTAAATTTATTTTCGTTATTCGCAAAAAAGTATCGATCGAAGCGGCTCACTAAAAGGCTAACACTGGGAAAAATTTTTTCAACCTATTATTGGTTATTGGTACAAAACAAGAAACTAAAAGGGCTACACGTAGATACGTAATCTTAAACCATACACTTAAGATTTCTTAGACTCATATTTCATGCCATACTTTCTCATGACATTTAAGTAGATAGCTAGGTACTTCGTCCCCCTTCAAACCCTGTTTTTATGTGAATGTCGCTTCATTCAAAACATTCTCCCGCATCTTTATCATTTCCGCAAAAATTGATTTCTTTCAGTGTAGCCATAGCGTGGAATTGTAAAAACTAGACATTTGTATTACCTTGAAAAAAATGAATGAAAATTTTTTCAATTAAGCATTGAGTGAGATGAAAAATTGATACGTGCGCCAACACTTCACTTCTAATCATTATAAGAAATAAAATAAATACTACAATATTTCAACTTATTTATCCGACGACCTAGTTTAAAATGGCATCCTGTTGATAATTTCGACTAGGTTACGTTTTATAACACTCTTCTGCACACACCCTACAGGAACAGCGCGCAGTTTATGATTTTTGTCTTTAATCTACAAGTTTGTAAATTGCATTCGTATTCGCTGATTAGGTTGTCACGATCTCGCGTTTTATTTTTAAATTTTTCATTCCCACAGTAATTTAATACAAATGTAATCTTTCCAGCAATACTACCATAAATAAACACTTATTTATAGTGTGCCAAGTAAGAATAGTTACAATATCATATTTATACCGAATTGATAAATGTAACATATTTCGGCTCTAATTAAACAATTATTCTATATTATTTGTATGAAAAATTTTGAAAAACAGTTTTATCAATTTAATCCATCGATATAATTACTTTATTTTACTTTAATAATTTTAAAAACAACAGAAAATATAAAAAAGAAAAAAAGAACGTTGGCATTTTTTTTTTTAATCCCTAGAGTAATTTTAATGAAATAGGTACTGAAAGTATAACGAAATTAATTTCAGTTACCTAGAATGGTATAAATGAGCGTTTTATGAAATGGCCACAACCGACGATAATATGAGCGACGACGTATTTATTGGATCGGATGAAGAAAAATCAGATTTAGATGTACCAAAAAAAATTACCCCACATCCTTCTCCGACCGGATATCGAGATTATAAGCCACCAGTACATTTATTGAAAAGCCCACAAGATTGCCAGATACTGCATAAAGTAAGAAGAATCAAAAAAGCTTTTGCTTGGCGCTTTCGTCATAAGGGTTAAGATGGTTCTACTGTATTAGGAATGTTGTAAATCGCAATTTGCAATCTCAAAAATGAAACTTATATCTAAATTAAAATACGTATCCCGGAATTAGTACGTTCTGCTTAACATTTTGCAAGAATGTCAGTTTTCATCAATTCATTCAGCAGAATAAAAACATTCAACGATCCACAAAGGTAATTCAAAGTAAATTAACAAGTTATTTACTTATAGTACCTACCTACCTATTGGAAATCATATCGGTGAATGAAATTCCACTAGGAGATTAATGAAGTTATTTTTTATTATTCGTACGAAGTAGATAGACTAGGTGCATTACATACGTATGGTATGTAAATTTACCTTGAAAATATATGGTACATTTATAATAATTGCTTGTTTTTAGATGATATTTTAAAACAATTTTAGAGCATTTTTACCATAATTTAAACTGGAAAGTTTTCAAATACAGATTCGCATTCTATAAAAATATGTTGTGAAATTTTACACATAGGCATCTAATCGACGCGATATTCTGATTAATTTAAATACTATAAATAAAAGACCTATTAAAAGTGCCCATTAATTACCCGACAGATATTTAGAAAGAGTCGCATTTAATTCAATACATATTATGTACTACATATTCTTTGATATCGCAAACCTAACGCCTCATCAATTGGAATTAATTCTGTTTTAGACAATTTTATTGGGAGATAGCGGAGTTGGTAAAACTACATTATTGGTGAGATTTAACACTGGTCAATTTCAAACGGGAAATTTTTCAGCCACTGTTGGCATTGGTTTTACAGTAAGTACAAGAATTACAATATAAAATGCACTTGTCTTCAATTAAATGCCTATTTGCTCGATGTGGTATAGTTACGAACATAAATAATTTAATGCACCATTTCATGAGGTCGTGAGAATGTAGAGTACCTAGATAATAGACACCTACTTACATGTATACCTATGTTGCCTTATTACACGATCAAAATATGAGAGCTTACGCTGAATATTTATAGGTTTTAAATACATACTATATTAATGATGAAATCATCAATAATTTAATTTTCAAACTCACAGCGACAGCGAGCTTTAGTAATCGGCTTAGATGAATGTTATCAAAACAAAATAAATTCCGGCGCTAATTAACTACGGCACAATATTAGTAAAATTTCAAACAATAAGATTTGCCTCCATGTTATAAATTCTATACATTTCCTTACAAAAGATGATTTTCAAAAGTTAGCATTATAAACTGCTTCATAAATTACGTTACTTACCTAAAATCTACTACCTGTACCTAGATACTAGATTCTGTTTTTCGTAAACCTGTCAAGAATATGATAATCCATGAAGATAGTCCATATATATGTAGATACCTGTATGTGGCATATAGTACAATCGTAGGTACAGGATAAATGAAACTCAAGGTTTTTTTCAGTCCTTTTTCTTTTTTTTTTTCATACAGAAGTCAACTCAGCAATTTAATTTCATTTCATGAAGCGCAGATATTAATTTTTTCCATAGTTTAAAAACATAAAAATGCATTTGAATTTCTTATTCTTAGGCACAATATTTTTATATTATTATCTTATTATTTATCAAAGAAAAATTTCGATTTCAGTTTCAAAGGGAGGGAAGGGTTATTACCTACTATACAGATTCAAACAGATACTAAATAAACACCCGAGTACTCCTAATTCCAATGCCACTTCTCTCGAAGAATCATTTCACATTGAGAGTAACATATGAATGTTGAATCTGAAACCGAAACCAAAATTGGAACCAGAGAATTAGGTATTCAATTCGACACTGAAAAGAAGATTAATTCTAAATAAATTATTCAGCCATCTGTAAAATTGACAGAAAAAAAATAAGGAATAAAAAAATCAGAAAGAATCTTGAACTTTAAATCAACTAATGCACAATAGAGAATTAAAAATTGTACAGGGCATAATACACTCATCGAAACTTCAACTTTTCATACCAATCAGAAATGCAGGTTTTCAACGCTTTTGGTCTTGAAATTTGACATGAAGAGCACACTCGATATTAAAAAAGGAAGTGCACATACCAAGTACTATATCAGACCTCAATTTTGTTGAAGCTTAGATTAGAAAGGAAAAATACTAATGAACATATCAAGAAATTTTCATATTCAAATCTTGTTGAATTAAAAAAAAATTTTCTCACAAATATTCGATCGAAACCTTATCTTAAAATTAGTTCAACAAAAATACACCAATAGAGAGAACTATTACATCCAAAATTCATTTTTCGATTTATTATATAATTTCAATAATTTATTTATAATTCATAGGTAGGCTACTAATTTTTTATACTATTTGTGAAGAAAATCTACACAACAGCTCACTTTAATAACTAATTCGGGGCTAAAATTTTAAAGAAGTTAACTGGTGATTTTTAGAGGGAGTCCATGGAAGAGGGGTTCTTCATCTAAATTAAATTATTTTCACACAACCTGAAAGATGTAATTTAATTAAAATAACAAGTGATAATTGACGAGTATTAAAATATTCAGCTCTTTTGAAGGGAAAAATGAAAATAATACTCACATATTATGCTCAGATATTCATTGTTTCTATTTTTTGAAAAAAAAACAAGGACAAAAGCATCGCAATACGTTATTTTTTCAGTCCGATTTTCGTAAAATATTGAAGTTATGTAAATTATTTCATTTGAGAAAAATTTATCAAAAAGCTTCATTTTCCCGGAGATGTGAGGGGGTGCAACGGAGCTGAAAAATCGAAATCCTCAAAAGATACATCATGGACCTCTACTCAATATGAATGCCAAATTTCAACCCTTCAGCTCAATTCGGATGAGAGATATGTTAGAAAAATATTAACGTCGAAGGATATTTAACCGCGCATTCTACAGTATTAATCGTCAACAGTGGGCCATTACAATCCGGATTGCTGAGATTTTGATGGCCTTAACATTGATGGTCAACTGTTCTAGGATGTTGACATCTGGATCTTCAACAGTTGGATTATGTTTGACAATGAAGTTGAATGTTCTGAGAAAAAATGCTACGCGTAATTTTAAAAAAATCTCAAATTTTTTAAAAGTAATGTCGCACTTTAGATGAAATTTGGATTCTACTGGAACTGGGAAGTCTGTTGATGGTCAACTCTTGACAGTCTACAGTTGACTATCAACTATTTGGGTGGCAAGTGTATACGTCACAATCACGTGATACGTGACTTTTTACTGATAAGAAAAGGGCGATTTAAAAAAAAATTACAAAATATATCAAAAGGTATGGCTTTTACAAGAAATCTGAACAAACTTTCTTCTAAATTCAAATGTTTTTGTAAAAATTATGAAAAATTATAAATAAAAACGCATTTTTTTTCCAATTTTTCTCTTTTTTTATCAGTGAAAGAACCGTGTATCACATGGTTGTGATTTATATATTTGCTGCGCGAATTGATGATCAAGTGTTGATGAACCTGGATTGTCCAGAGTGGACAGTTCTAGATGGTACAGATTTTGATGGTTCACTATTTTTGGTCAACTCTTGACAGTTCACTGTTGATCACCAATGCCTGATGATCACGTGTTGACAGATCTGTACCATTAACACTTGGATTGTGATTGACAAAAAAGTCGAGCGTTATAAAAAAAAATGCTAAACAATTTTTGAAAATTCTAAATGTTGGAAAACATTACAGATGAGATTCGATCTTATGTGGGAGCAGAAGGAGGTAAAATGCTCACCAGCTTGAGGCTGTATGTCTCAGGTATAGACACTGAAACTACAAGACGCCCATCTGCAGGTCACAGCGGTCAGGGGTTAATACTAAATCCCAGTACTGAGTTGTTCATCCAATAGTCGTTGGGAGTGCGGTTTACTAAATTCCGCAGAGGCACGCTCTGAAATTTTTTGCATTTTGATAGGTTGAGATCTTAGTGTTTTTCTGAGCTGCCGCAAAGTTATTGTCCGTCCAACATAGCTTGAGACGTTCGCCTACCAGCGTGATAGGCAAAAAGCAACGCAGGGTTTCTCAA
>FIZR01019890.1:0-12072 GCA_900060175.1 Ferrisia virgata | reverse complement strand
TTTTTCAGGGTCAAAAAGGGGGAAAACCCCCATATCTCCCCTCCTAATTGACTTATGAGGTTTATTTTTGGATATGCTATACAGCATTTGATTCTCCATCAATTAGCTTAAAAACGGATAATTTTTGTGTTTTTAACCCCTGAGCACCCCCTCCCCACCCCCTTCCCTCCATTGAGGCATAACTAAATTTTGACCCAAGTTCATCCCCACTCATGCAATTTTGGTCGGTATCGAGCGGAGTAAATGATTTTAACGTTCGGGAAAAAAATAAATACTTAACATGGCTAAAAATCGTCTTAATCGTCTTCCAAGACCACAAATCGGATTTGGTTGATATTCCCCCCTCACCTGCCGTTGGTCGATACACTGTAATAGTCTAGTTTTCATTAATAATATGACATAGAAAGTCAGGCTAAAAATCAAATATTTCAAAATTTTTCAAAGTTAAAAAACGTAAAAAAATATTTTTATTTATTATGTCATAAAACATGATCAGATTTCGTATTTTTGCTTCGTTACTTCGAAAAAATTTTAAATAATTGATTTTTTCCATTTTTGAACAAAACTTTAAAGCCTCTAAAAAGCAAAAAAAATTTTTTTTGGATTTGAATTTGTAACTAAAACGTGGGGTGAGTAAGGGTCAAGTTAAGAGAACTTAAATTTTTACCACGCTCATTTGGTATCATTTCACAACTTTTTTACCCCAACACCCCTCCAACTTTCGACAAAAAAGAAAAAAAAATTGGAAATCCCTAGTATAAGTGTGTGTGTGTGTGTGTCATTTTTTAAAGACGGAAACTAATACAGAATTCATGCAAGATGAAATCGACTCAAGCCAGTGGCTCGCTCACCCCTTACAAATTTTTAAATTATATTTGCCTCCCCCCTCCCCCAACAACAACAGCAGCAAGCAAATTATTATAAGCTAACAGCAGGTAAGAGCGGTAAAAGTGAAAATTATTCGCATCTATTCGATAATCCGGGCATATATGAAGTTTTGTTGCGCTAGGTTGTTGAAACTCCGACCTATCTTATGACTAGGGTTGATTCGATATCTGCACACGCAACTCATCGATATAAGTATAAAGAATCCCCAGTATACACTTTTGCGTATACCGCCTACCAGTACAGCTACCATGAAGATGTAACTCTGCTAGCACACACAGTTTACTCGAATGCCTACCCTGCTCCGGTACTTTTACCTATATAGCTACGATCTCACGTACAGATAGCCGTACAGTTTATACATTACACTTTCAGTCTTATTGCCGATGCTTCGAATAATGATATATGTACTTTATTTCAACTCGATTCTCACCTATTTTTACATATTTTCGCTTACGGATGGGGCGTTATACACTGCATACAACAAACGTACGTAAAATAGAAATAACTTGAAATAGAAAAATACGAAGGCGGCACAGCGCGGTGTTATTGACACCATATTGTACAGAAATGTAGGTCATCGTCTGTGCAGCCTGACTTCGTGCTAAAGAACGCCATATACGCACACAGTACCACTATACAGGAATCTGCGCACTTGCTGAATTCTCGACTTTTTCACGTATACCTACACATTATATGATGCGACGAGTTAGCTGTACGCAAAAAACTCAAGACGACGAATATCTATATTGACTCTTTGTTGGCTGCCTGCTTTCTGAGGTTAACTCTGGCGTGTTACCAGCGAGAGTTCCATTTCGTAAATACTTATTGAAATATATAAACAAACACACACACACACACACACACGTTTTAATCTCACCTACGTCACAGCGTTCATCATTCGCGAATAATACGAATATAGTACTATTGTAATGCGAGTAGGTATTGTAGATGTACACATTCGTCTAGGTCACAAGTGCAGGTTACCAGATGGAAGAGATATTTCAATCCTGTTGGCGAGAAAGAACAAAAACCTTCATACACACCGTATTCAAAACAAATGATGCAAATTTTTGCACACGCATACAAAAGTACCCATGTACTGTCTACGTCGTTTATATTAATTTTGAAAACCGCATCGGACGAGACAGCAAGCGAACCGAATAAAGCGTTTATTTATGCAGCTAAAAGGCTACTTATGCGTACGAAGTACTCTTTTGTATACTCAAAAATACATCGCTCGGTAATTTTCAACCGTTCCATTTCGATATAGTGCGCTGTATTTTGGCTATTTTGAAAATATCTCGGTTGTCGGTTGCACTCGTAAATACGTACGAATTAATCGAGTGTAGGTTAGGCAGCGGGTACCTAAAGGTATAGATACATTTATTGTGCACGTCCAAGTAGGTAGGTAAAAACCAACTGAATTATTTATTTATCGTTTACCTACGTTACGTTTTAATGCGAAACGAAAAGCTCGCGTTTTAATTAGCATCACCCCAAGTTCGATCCGATTGACGGTTCAAATTTGTTTACACTAGGGACAGTATATAAATGTGGGTATGGTATAGCGAAGTATAGACCATATGAATGTAGGTATTCCAACTACAGTAAACAAATTTAATTACATACTTGTTTATTATCTATACATAATTTACTACCCTAATAAAAGATTCGAATCGCATTGATTCCAATTCAAAAGGTTGGTCTATGTACTCGACTATTTTGTGTAATGAAAATGTCAAACGTTCATCTTTCAACATCTGATAGCGGATTTCACGCTACATAATGGTACACGATGATCTAGCTCTCGTGAAAAAAAAAAAAAAAACAAAAAAACAAGCATATAAAAAATTCTTTTAACGTTGCAGTATTACATTCAACAGTCGGTTAAACGAACAAATTAGCATAGCATCAAAGTACAGAAACAGATACCTACGGCGAATATACACAAATGAATCAAAAGTAAACAAAAATCGAAAACTAACCTACCCGCACTTCGTCTGAATGCGGTCAAAACCAGATTTCATTTCTGCATGAAACTTTAAATAACGCTCACTATTTTGCACGTGGTCGATATCCTTTATTAAAGAGGAATAAACCAAGCATTTGCTAAAAAAAAAAAAAAAAACGCTCTTTCGACAGTAAATTATTGCATGAAATATCGTATTTAAATTAATAATTCCCTCCTTCTTTTATATCGACCCCCCCCTCCGAACGAAGATCTACGTTCCAAGACGCTTCAACATACCCCTTAAATTGACCACATAAATGTACTTTTCTCTACGAGAAAATCCGGTCAAGAAAGCATTGCAATGCGTTGATTTTCGAGCCTGATTTTCGTCACGTGAAGGAAATAGCAAATTGTTCATTCACAAAATAAAAAAGGAGCGGTCTGCGGTGGTTTTTTTTGAACACCGATGAGGGTGAAGTGAACAACTGAAAGTTTCAAAAGGCACACATTTAGGACCCGTACCAAGTCTACATACCATGTTTCAACCCTGTTGATCGTTTCGGAAGGGAGCCAATGCGTGCCACAAGTTTAAAAAATGAAAAAAAAAAAACAAAAAAAAAACAAAAAACAAACCGAACAGAAAATTACATTTTTGGTGCTGTGAGCGGCTGAAATGGGACTAAAAAATCAAAACCACTCAAAAGACACATCTTGGGCTTCTACTGAATGAACATATGCCAAATTTTAACCCCCTTAAAAAACTAACCAATTACCAATGCAAAAAAAAACCAACGTAGAAATTTTCAGGTAATTTTTTAGTCCGATTTCCTACGTTATTGTTGTCAAAGAAGACCAAACTATTTAAAAATTTACAAAAATTCGTAAATAACGCAGAAAATTAATTTACAATTATGAAATAATGTTGAAAAATAGGCGGAAATTGATCAAAAATCGTGGCAAAATGTGGAAAATTAGGATAAAATTGAGCTAAAATTGTTTTAAAAAAAAGTGAAAGTTGGATAAAAGTTCGACAAAAATGAGTAAAAAGGGCAGAAAATATATTAATCACCAAAAAAATGTCGAGAAACGAGTGAAAGTTGATCTAAAATAAAGAGAAAAATTCGTGAAAATCATTGAAAATAGAGTAAAAAGTTTACAAAAATGAGTTTAAAATGCATAAAATTGACCAAAAACAGTGAAAAATGATTGAAGATTGGGTAAAAATTTTACAAACATGCATGAAAAGTACAGAAAATTAATCAAAAATCGTTAAAAATTATCGCAAATTGAATGAAAATTTGATAAAAATAGATAAAAAACACAGAAAATGGATCAAAAATCATGAAAAAATCTTAGAAAATGTGTAAAACTTGAACCAAAATATAAAAAAAATCGTGGAAAATCATTGAAAATTGGGCAAAAAAATCTACTAAAATGGGTTAAAAATACGAAACGTTGATTAAAATTCAGCAACAAATGTTGGAAAACATGTCAGAATTGAACTAAAATACGAAAAAAAAAGTTTAAAACTATCAAAAAATTGAGTAAAAATTTGACAAAAATGGGTTAAAAATGTCGAGTTCTTCGCGATTTTTGATTATTTTTAACAATATTTTTAATATTTTAGATCAATTTTCACGTATTTTTCAAAATTTTTTTATGATTTTGGATCAGTTTTTTCGGCACTTATTAATCCTTTTTGTGGAATTTTTAAACCAATTTTCAATGATTTTTAACTATTTTTGATCAATTTTCACCCGTTTTTCAACATTATTTCGCAATTATTGATTAATTTTTTGCATTTATCAACTCATTTTTGTTAATTTTTTTACTAAATTTTCAATGATTTTTATCAATTTTTTTCATAATCCAACTCAATTTTTACATCTTTTTGAACGAGTTTTGTTTTCAAATTTCAAGTCAATTTGCTCACGTTTTTCAACATTATTTCGTAATTTTTGACATTCTAAACTCGTTTTTGCAAAATTTTCATTAAATCTTCAATTTTTTTCACCAATTTTTTTCATGTTTTAGGTCAAGTTGTACAGTGAATTTTGATCAGTTTTCTGCATTTTTCTCCAACTTCTGTCCTTTTTTCCGTTAATTTTAAATGATGTGAATTTTCAAAATTCAAGTCCTCTTATCACACGAATGGTCTTCATATAGATAGTTTGATCTGCTAAACATTAATCTGTAAATCGTCGACCTAAGGTAGAGGTACGGGGGGGGGAGGGTTGAGAGTAATAATAAAATCCATTTTGAGTACCTGAGAGACCATTTAAGCAGTTTAAGCAATTTTTAAACGCGGCAAATTTTTTTCCCGCGGGTATTTACTCTGCTCATTACAGACAAAAATCCGTCAAAAACTAGATGAATACGTTTAAAAAAGTGCAAAATATAATTTATATGAGTGAGGTCAAAATTCAATTATGTTCAAATTTGTAGGATAGGAATCTGAGAGGCAAAAATGTTATAAATGAGTTGTTTTTGAGCCAATGGAAAGCGTATCGAATGCTAGATTTAGTAAAGACCTAAGCATGCCTTTTTGAAGAGTTCCAGTTTTCAACCACCCCTCTTCCCCACGTAATCCTCAAAGATATGCTTTTTTTGGCAGCGTTTAAACTTTTCAGTTCGCTTATACCCCCTTCCCCCACAACCCCGAGATAGTAGTTTTTTGTCATTCCCCGTCCATATAAGTTCGATATATTTCGAAAATTAGGCTGAAAAAGCAATGCAAAGCGATGCTTTTTTCGTTTTCCTTTGAGTTATTTACGCTGGAAAGTTATACGTAATACTTTTCAGGTACTTTGATAGAGGTCACTCAAATCCCATCAAGTAAAAAGAAAAGTGTTCATCTTTTTTTTTTTTTCCCCCGTTACGAGAGCGAGAGCAGTAATCATTTTTGCGGCGGAAAGAGATTATAACACCCAATTTGACCAACTTTAATTTCAAAGGTGTTGGTGTTAGTCACAAAGCTAGTTGACTAATACAAAAAACAAGGGAAAAGCCTAGAACGTTTCTTTCTTTTATATTAAAAAGTAAACTTTTCAACCCTTTTTCTCGTTTAAATTTAATGCGAAAATAATAGCTCGTTTTGCTAAAATTTGCTTTTTAAAAACTTTTATTTATTTATTTATTTTTTTTTAACACGAACCAACTCACCAGCTAACTAACTGGCCTCGAAAATATCGGGGGAAAAATTCAACACGAGTTAGTTTCTTTTTTTTTTTTTGCAAGTATTCGACTGGAATTTTTTGTATAGGAAAAATTTCATTTTTTCCCCATACATACGTATTTTATGTTTTTAGAAAAGAATTCAAAAAAAAGTACACGCTAATTTTTTTTTTTTTGTTGAAAAAAACAACATCATTGCTGTAATCATTATCTTGATTGTTTCCCTACTACAGAAGGGGCAGGCATGAACTCTTTATCAACTGCGAAATTTCCATTTATCCAGCGTATTTCGACATACACGAAGATGGTTAAATACATCATACATCGACGAACTTACATAATTATATGTATTCGAAAGAGGCTAGGTTAGTTTCGGTGAATTGTAATCGATATATCTAACGTTAATACGTATAACTTCATTCGCAAAACGCATAAGTAGTGTGGTATAGCAAAAGTACTTATTTATTAAGGATGAAAACAATCTCTCGTTAAGACGAATTAAATTCGATTCTTAAGCATCGGTATAGAACTACAGCGTTATCGGTTGCCTTACGATATCTTCGTTTTTGCTAAATTGAGTCGAATCTAACCGAATCGAAATTGTAATTAAAACGATTTGGCTGCAAATACGCAGAGTACCTAGCTAAGTATATTAGGCGAATACGAATTCCGGATTAATTTTTCAATCGGCACTGCGTTCGTTGGCTGACGAACTTTTTCATCCATCGGTCGTGGCAAATAGTAAACTTTCAATTACGTCGCAGATTATGGTTTTTGGAGCGAGGCCGAGGCCGAATCATACAGCCAACTGACAGGCCGGGTACAACGCATAGTGGCGGTCCGCGGTCGCCGTCTCGTCGAGTCGAAAATTTTCCAAAATACGAGCTAGTTTTTCGTTCGTTTCGAATGTCTGCGCGTCTTTCGTAAGGTACGAAGAGGACATTGCATATCTTCGGTATGGCAAACCCATGCCTTAATTTACATTGTACAATACGGGCACGTGTAAGTGTATAAAATATTAACACGTTGAATATGTGCGCTGTGTTAGCAATGTTTTGCTGAATTTTTATTTATTTATTTTTTTGGCTACCCGAGAGCAAGTTTAAATTCAACCGAATAAGGCTCGAAATATCGATTCATATCGGTCACGGGTCGTAAGTCATTGCCTCAGAAAAATAACGCGAGATACGAGTGCACCGTGGTTCCACAATGTACTCAACAATTTCATAATTATCGACTGTAAACCAGATACATTTGCATATAAATTGCAAACAAATCATTAAATCATACTGTTTCGTCAAAATCAAACTATCAAATCCCTCGAGACGTAACTTATTCTATTCTCGTAATTGCAGATGATTCGAACAATATCACCGTTACGTTGTCGCCTCCGTGTCGACAAAAAAGACGTACCTATATCGCAAAAAAAAAAAAAGAAAAAAAAATTATTACGAGCATTTTCATCTTCCGCAGCAATGAATTCCATTCGGCAATCGTCGCACGTCACAAATATCGTTTCCAGCAACAAACACTCGCAATCAGTTCCACCGAATGGGATTAAATTAAAAATACTCGTCAACTTTTCACCTCCGATGCTCTCTGTATACGACAACAATATCATTCATTAATAGATGCCCTCGATACTCGGCCCATCGTTAGTCCCTGGTGTGCACTCCTTCTTCCGTTTTGGCATTTTTTTTTTTTTTTTCAAACCCCGGCGGTAGTAATTATCAAAGTACGCGCATGCTCACGAGCACACTATAAGTTGCTAAATAATTGCCGAATGTACAGGTAGGTACATCGGTACACCAATGTACCTAGATCTCGGCTTCTCTACCATATACATACCTATACCATACGTTCGTTCGTAAAAATATATTTGTTTTACGTAGGTCTAGGTATATGTAAACTTCAAACACATTGGTCACTCTGTTCGCTTCATAAAGGCGTATGCGATATACACGAAGGTAACAATCGACTGACAACTCTTTGATAGTAAAAGCTAAAACAACTTCGTTGCAGATATTTAAAAAGCAGGTAGAAACTGACGTCATTGAAAACTATATGGTTTAATTTTACTATTAAAATTACTTTTACGTCATTCTATAGACACAAACATATGAAAATTTCCTTTCTTCAACATTCCTTCGCATTACTGACCATACTTTTGATTTTGTCTTCACGTACAGCTTAAATGAACTGTATAAAATGCTATTATTCGCAACTAGTCATCAAGATGAAATTTTCTGAAAGGTAAAAACAATGGACATGAATTGTACGAATGCCATTTGAAGTTGGAAAATTGAAAATAGATAATAATAAAGAACTCGAACAGTCAGACCGACAACCATTTACTTAAGATACAAACGATGAAGTAAACACCAGGTTGAGGGTGCATGAGTCGGTTTCAGATTTTTTCGAAAATCAAAATCGAATACGAGGCATTAGTTGCAAAGTGATACCAAATATACCTGATAGAATCCTTCTTGTACAACTCTCACATAAGCATAATGGTAAACGGCAAAATATAGATTCAAAATTCGAAAAAATTTACCATACGTGGTACCTTCAGTATGATCGAGTTTCGTGAAATATATGAAATTTTGTCAATTGAAAAAAAACATCGTTTCCTAACCAGTGGCAAGGATGAGAAGGAGTGAAGGGGGTGCAATGGGGCTAAAAAGCCAACACCACTAAAAAGCATATCTAAGACTTATAGTAAATTTACACATAAAATTTCAACTTTTTAGATTAATGGCGGGTGGGAGGGGTGATATGTGAGGAACGAACTCAAAAAATTTGAAATAACAACCAAAATCAACTTCTTTGGGGCTGTGAGGGGCTGACATGAGGCTGAAAAGTTGAGACCCCCCACAAAACCTCCGTACCAAATTTCAACTTCCTAGCTCAATTTTGAAGTGAGTAATGCGAAGAACAAACTTGCGGTGGCTAGCACCTTACACATCCCTTACACATCACGTCCCAAAACCAACTTTCTCTTTTATTGCCTCCATCCCTTGTATTCGCCGCGCTCATTCAACCTGTTCTGTGTTTTCCTCTCCTCGTTCCTGACTAGCAGTACCTACCCTTAGACAGCGATATCTTATGTTCAGTTTTTTCACGTTACAGTACTTCGTTCTACGTCTTTTGAAAATACACGCGTCTTAGTAAACTGTCTCTTTTTTTCTTTAATACTTAAGAACACGCCACAAATTGGTGACCCGCGACGTTCAAAGTTTTTGTTTTTCTTTATTAATGATTCTACGAAGTCGTTCGTTTTCCAAAAAAAGTTCGAAACTGCCGTTCGTTAAAAAACGATCGAAATCGTTAGCTGCTCGAATTCAAGAAAAATCAAGAAACCAGATATCTACGCCACCGACTGCTCCAATCATTGCCAGCCAGACAATGTCCACTCAAACAGTGCCGTTCCTGCCGTACAAATTCTCTAAACGTGAGCCAGAAGTATGGTTTGACCAAGTAGAAGCAGTTTTTCTTCTAAATAACATCAATGATGACGTGACCAAGCTCGCCTATGTCCAGGCTAATTTGGATACAGAAATCCTTTCCCAAGTTCGCTCTTTCATCACAAATTTACCAACAGACCACAAATATGAGAATTTCAAGAACAAACTGATAAATGAATTCAGCCAAAGTATGGATGATAATATTCGAACTCTTCTAAAAAAGCAGTCTCTCGGAGATAGGAAACCATCCACGCTACTTCGTGAAATGAGGTCACTAGCCAAAGACCAAATTAAAGATGATGTAATGCGAACCCTATTCCTAGAGCACCTCCCAGTAAACGTCAGCTGCTTCCTGGTGGGTAGTAACGACGACCTAGATAACCTGGCAAAAGTCGCTGACAAAATGACAGAGTTCGTTCAAGCAACAAAAAAGACTGAAGTCGCTGCCATAACTACTCGAGTACCACCACCAGAGATGCAGTCTATCCAGAACCAGCTCCAGCTTCTGAATGACAGCATCCGCCAACTGAACCAGCAATTATCAAACCTTAACGAAAAATATGTTAAACTGAGTACACAGGTAGAATATATTAATAATAATTATTCCACTGTATCTAATTCGCGTAATTCGCGTTCCCGTGATCGTAACACATCTAGTTTTTCTTCTCGTGGCCGCTCTCAATCGTCATCTGGTGTCCCAGATGGCATTCAAATTTGTTTTTATCACTATCGATTTGGCGTTAATGCCCGAAATTGTAAAGCTTTACCTGATGGTAAGCCATGCATAATGGCTACAGCTACCCCAAAAAACTAGATGTATCTTCGGTCGCGGCGCAACCCGAAGAAGGATCGATTGCGCGCCGTCTTTTCATATATGATCGCGACAACAATTTCGAATTTTTAATCGACACAGGTTCAGTAGTTTCGGTCATCCCTGTCCTCAACAAAAGTGATCCTTCCGACTATTACCTGTATGCTGCAAACGGTACTTCGATCACAACCTATGGTGAATGCACGTTAACTTTGAACTTGAGATTAAGACGCCCCATCACTTGGAAATTTCTTATCGCTGATGTCAAAACTCCAATTATAGGCGCTGATCTTCTTACTTATCATAACCTCCTACCCGATCTGAAGCACCAATTATTGCGAGATGGCAACACTGGCCTAGCAACTTCCGCTGTCCTCCGCCACTCAAATAATTATTGTTTGTCTTCGATCAACCCTTCATCTTGTCCTTATCGCAAAGTACTTGAAAAATTCTCTTCAATTACACTTCCTTCAAATTCAGCTGAACTTCCTCCTGTGCATCATTCAACTCATCATCATATTATCACGAAAGGACCTCCCTTATCGTGCCGTCCTCGTCGCCTCTCTCCTAATCGTCTCCGTGACTCAAAAAAATTATTCAATGCCTTGCTCTCAACAGGCGAATGTAGACCTTCCGCAAGCCCCTGGGCTAGTCCTCTTCACCTTGAAAAAAAGGCAGATGGCTCGTGGCGTCCTTGTGGTGATTACCGGAGACTTAACTCCGTTACAACACCCGATGCCTACCCCCTTCCTCATATACACGATTTCGCCCAGTGCCTAAAAGGTAAACAGATTTTCAGTCGGATTGACCTTGTAAGAGCATTCAATCAAATCCCTGTGGCCGAAAGCGACATTCCGAAAACTGCCATCATAACACCATTTGGCCTATTCGAATTTACACGCATGCCCTTTGGCCTACGCAATGCTCCTCAAACTTTCCAACGCTTCATCAATGAAGTGATACGCGATCTTCCTTTCGCTTACGCGTACCTAGACGATATATTGATTGCGAGCTGTGATGAAAACGAGCATTACGAGCATTTGCACATCATTTTCGAGCAATTTGCTAAATACAACATCACGGTTAATGCTTCTAAAAGCATTCTCGGCCAATCTGTCCTAGCTTTTATCGGACACGAAGTTTCTGCTACTGGTGTCCGCCCTCTTCCTGAAAAAGTGGAAGCAATCGCGTCATACTCATTACCCAAGAATGTTCAACAACTACGAAGTTTCATCGGAATTGTAAACTTCTATCATCGTTTTATTCCACATGCTGCGGCTCTACAAGCCCCTCTTACAGGCCTTTTCTCTAAAAGCAAAAAGAATGATAAAACTCTGATAAAATGGAATGAATCTCTTATTGTTGCATTCGAAGCTTGTAAAAAAGCTCTCGTCGACGCTACATATTTATCATACCCAGATTCTAACTTACCCCTTCACCTCTTAACAGATGCTTCTTCTATAGCCATTGGAGCAACTTTACTTCAAGTTCATACCAATGGTGAAAAAGAACCACTAGGGTTCTTCTCAAAAAAACTCACGCCTACCCAAATTAAATACTCTACATATGATCGTGAACTCCTTTCTATTTACTCATCAATAAAATATTTCAAATATCTTCTGGAAGGTCGTCCATTTACAGTTTTCACAGACCATAAACCTCTTATTTTTTCCTTTTCACAAGATCCAGAAAAAGCTTCACCTCGACAATTTCGTTACCTCGATTTCATAGGTCAATATTCAACTGACTTACGTCATATATCTGGTGAAACTAATCACGTTGCT
>FIZR01019887.1:0-10567 GCA_900060175.1 Ferrisia virgata | reverse complement strand
TTTAGTTTAATTTTGGAGATGAAGGAAAGGAATTTGTTGATTTCGTCTTCATCATCGGGTATGTTTGGATTGCTTGTTTGGATTTTAAGGTGGTTACGAGTTTGATTGTGGTTCGAGCATTCAAAGGGTAGGAAAATACGAGATAATCACGCAGCCGCAAATGTCTAAAGCGGGGGGGGGGCGTAAAAGGGGCTGAAAAATTTCTCTTCGGGTGTACTAACAAGGACATACACTTTTTTGTGATATGCGTTTGATGTAAAAATTTTGATTTTTCCGTAAATTGTAATCTCGATAGAGAAAATGACAAATAATCCTGCAAAACTGACAAAACACGAAATAACTCGACTTCATACCGAGTTTAGGAGGTAAGTTTTTTTTACTTGGTATTACTCTCAACATGAGCCACTTGGAGGGAGGGTAGTTGCCGAGATTCGCGTGTAACATCTCGAGCGTGAATTTACAAGGTATAGAGTCGAATTATTTCACTTTTATTACTTTTTAAACTGCATTTCACGTAGCTAAAAATTCATCCTTGAGGTGTTACACACGAATATGGATAACTACCCCACATCTAGGTGGCCCATATCGTGAGTGGTATATGGCTCCTAAATGCGGTACGAAGTCGATTTATTTCGTTTTTTTGTCAATTTTGCAACGTGATTTTTGAAATTTTCCATATTCAATCCTCCGTAAGTCCTCCCTCCTTCCCGCCCCCATAGTAAAGCATAGGAACTGTAATTTTGGGTCAGGGGTGAATTATGAATGCTCTACACACTTGTAAAAAATTTTTCTCATTTGGTATGTGACACTTGAGGCCGCTCCTTTGTCAGAACAGTATAATTAACATTCAGTTTCGTTGTAAATGAAATATACAATACGAACGACTCCTGCGTGAAAATTTTTTAGACCAACGTAATTATATTTTTCAAATAATAACGACTCGATCGAATAAATTAATCGAATCAAGCAAGGTATAGGACACCTGACAACAACTTCCTGATATCCCTTCCCGCTACGTCTTTCTTCCATTACAATGTAACCCATCCTTCTACGAGTAATAAACCTCATCAACCATCCAGCTAATTAGATGATTAAAAAAAAACACGCAACAGTGAAATCCAGTGTATCACGAAAAAAAAAAAAAAAAACTGAAAGAAAAGAAAAAATGAAAAAAACAACCACGATAAAGTGAAATCGATTTTGGCGCATGTTCGTCATATAAAAACACCCCTTTAGCCACCGGAAACCATTCGCGCCAACAGACGAATTTTCACAAAGATGGAAATAAAATTCATAATAGCTAAACTTTACGTATGAAAAGAATTAATTTTTCTCGCTTGCCTAATAAAATAGTACATTTTTAGAAGTTTAAAGAGATAGCTGACAATCGTTATAACTAGGTTGAGGATTTACTAAACACATAAAAATACGAATGAAGGTTACAAAGTAGCAGTGATTTCGTATGTGGCCCCTCTGATCGTCGTAAGTAATAAGTATTTTGCAAACTGCTGAGTATGTCGTCGTATTCGTCGTCTTCTTATTCGTGTCATCGCATCTCGCTTTTTGAATTTTTTAATTAATAAAATTTGTGATGTGCTTGGAGTAAGAGTATCCAAAATGTATGGTATGTTATTGGAAAGCGTTCAATATTTCATTCAGGTTAGAATTATTTATATATATATATTTTTTTATGATTAGTATAATATATGATTTAGCGTTTATATAGCACTTAATTGATTAGGTAGGCTTATAATTAGAACGATGATTGAGTATCTTTGGCAACTGTTGGTTAGCTATATCGTTTAGTTGGTGAAGTGTTATTAGGCCATATTGACACGTAGCCAAGATAATCATTCGATTAGTAAATTTATACAAGAGTGGCTGTGATAATTTCATTCTTGAAAATTATGGAGCAGTTTATCATCTTGTTTAAAGTCTTAAATATTGGTAGAAATATTTCAAAAATATATCTACGAGTATGGAAAATTATTCAAAGATTATGATAGATTTTTTTCGCCAACTCGAGACATGTTTATGTTATTCACTTGCAGATGAAATATGGTGAGAAAATATGGAATAAGGTAATGAAAGAAACTGGCTGTAAATATGTGATTTTCAATACTCATCAAATGTACCCGGACGAACTGATGCCTAATTTAGCTGCTAATTGCGCGAAAATAATAAATAATAATTCCACCGCGGATGATTTCATGTTTTACTTTGGACGATGTTTCGTACGATACTTGTCTAATTTTGGGTAGGTAATTAAGTATATATTAGTACCCAGGTATAACCTATAAAAAAATAATCTAGCCTATCGTGCTCGATACCTGCTTACAATGCTAACCACATCAAAACTAACTAACCTATCGAATTATAATTCAACAGAAACTGAGCGAAAGGCGAGTCATTATACACTCATCGACTTGTTGTTTAATGCAACCAACTGTTGTGGTCCGAATATTAAATAAAAATGTGTTTAGTATTTGTGTGTATTTGATTTGAGTTACAGTTACGATGAGCCTATCCGAGCTACCGGAAGGCATTTTTTGGATTTTTTAAAAAATGTCGATAATTTACACTTGCAAATGAGATTCTCGTATCCTAAAATGAAGAGTCCTTCCATGTATATTACGAATTTCGACGAAAATGGCGCCGAATTAGTGTACAGAAGTACTAGAAAAGGATTTACTCATTATTTTACAGGTAATTTCGTCGTATAATAGTATATGTGTACAGGGTGTTTTAGCGTAGCATTGACACCTTTCACCATGGTGCGTATGCAACACCTACCGAACATATGTAGTTGTATTTGTCTTATCTGTAAGTTGCAGGCACTAAAGCATCGTTCTTTGAATTTAATTATTGCTTATCGAACACGTAGCACAACTTGTAATTTTCCACCAGTGCGAACAAAATTTTCAACCAAATGTGTTCAAATTTTTCTAGTATACGAGTAGAAAATTTGAACGCGTAAAAAATCAAATACGTCAATTTTTTTAAGAAAAATCTTATGATTCATAAACGAATAATTTGGAATGAAGATGGTAGAAGAAAAAAAAATCAACTGATTTGCCTTAATTTGGGAAGGGGGTAGATTCCAGAAACAAACTCAAAAAATAAGAAAAATCGACAAAAAACATTTTCGAGGTTGTGAGGAGGTGCAACGAGGTTGAAAAGGCGAGACTTCCCAATAGAAAAATCTAGGGCTCCTACTAAATCCACATACCAAATTTCAACTTCCTCGCTCAATTTAAAGGAAAGTTATGTGAAGAAAAAACTCAAAAAAAATTTAGATACTTTTCTCTTTCAGGGAAAAATTTTAGGTCATGGATAGGTAACATTTTAACAGAAAACGCAAAAGTCATTCTTAATCATCTTTTATCATGAATTTTTGATCGAAACCTTTGAATCAAAAACCTTTACTCTTCTCTTCACACCATTTTAACATTTTATTTTATTACTTACTAGCGAAATGAAGATTATGCAATTATCCATTATCATGAGTTTTTGATCGAAAACTTCTAATCAAAAATCAAACGCTACTTTATTTTTTAATGGCTTTAATTATTTAATTTTTTTATTTTTAGTCTGATTTTCTTTTAACTTTTTTTATCCCTGAGCGTTAAAATTATTCACTTTGAACGATACCGACCAAAATTTCTCCAATTCGGTCAATCGACTCAGTTTGGCAGTGGATTAGATATATATGAGTGGGGATGAACTTGGGTCAAAAATCAATTGTGCCCCAATTTGGGGGACGGGATGCTGAGGGGTCAAAAACGTAAAAATTTACCCTTTTTAAGCCAACTGATGGCGAATCGAAAATTGTATAATATATTCAGTAATCAATCTCCCAAGTCAATTACGGAGAAGAGGTGGGGTAGGGGTTTCCCTTTTTGATTTTGAAAAATGGCTGTTACCCCCCTATCCCTCCACCAAATTGAGTTAGGAAGTTGAAATTTGGTACGTACAATTAGTTGGCATCCCAGATATGTCTTTTGGTGGTACCGACATTTAAGCTCCATTGCACCCCCTCGCAGCCCCAAATATGTGGTTTTTTGGTCGTTTTCCCTAATTTTTCGAGTTTGTTCCTAGCATAATTCCCCTCCAAATTGAGCTTTGAACTTTTAATTAGGTATGTACATTAAGTAGGGACCCTAGATGTGTCTTTATGGGGGCTTCGACTATTCAGCTCCATTTCACCTTCTCTCAACCCCCAAAAAAGTAGGTTTTCGGTCGTTTTTCTTATTTTTGGAATTTGTTCCTCGCATAACTCCCCTCCAAATTGAGTCAGAAACATGAAATTAGGTATGAAAATTTAGTAGGGGCCCTAGATGTGCCTTTTCGGAACCCTACTTTTCAGCCCCATTGCACCCCCTCACAGTGCTAAGTATGTGTTTTTATGGTCGATTTTTCTGATTTTCAAAGTCTGTTCTTTGCATAATTTCCCTCTAAACTGGGACTAGGAAGTTGAAATTAGGTATGTCTCATCTGTAGGGACCCCAGAAGTTCCTCTTGAGGGTTTTGACTTTTTAGCCCCATTTAATGCTTCCTACCCGCAATATTGATTAGAAAGGGTTCAGTGGGGTTAAAAAGTCAAAATCTCCATAAGACATATTTAGGACCCTTATTGGCTGTACATACCCAACTTTAACTTCCTAGCCCAATTTGGGGGGGAGTTGTGCGAGGAACAACTCAAAAAACAAGGAAAAATAACCAAAAATCCACATATTTGGTGTTGTGATGGAGTGAAATGGGGCTGAAAAGTCGAGACCTCCAAAAGATACATCTAAGATCCCTCTAGCTCTATTTGGAGGAGAGTTATGCGAGAAACAAACCTTGAACGAAATACTTTTTCAATCAGTTCAAACCTGAGGATGAAAACGGCGAAAAAATTTCAAATCTAAGTACTAGAATTGCTTTTGGGAACTCTTGTTCGGTTTTTTGTTTTCAATCTAGAAAATTTGACTTTTCTTATTTTCTGCTTAATTTTTTTTTCTAGTCAAGCTCCTAATAATACCCCTGCTTTGAGTACTACTTGTTTACCTCATAACAGATGCTATCAGTCCCTCCCCTCCTCGATGGCTCTGCAGACAATTTTCTTCTACCGCCATTTTAGAAGAGTTATTAGCCGGTACAAATACAAAAAAAAAAAAAAAAAAAAAAAAAAAAACATTGAAGTATTTACGAATATGTCAGACTCGTCCCTGCAACTTTGATGAAAGGCAACCCCCACGTACACTGAGTAGACGTTGCACGGTTATTAAAAGAAGGGTACTCTTCTAATAAAAAAAATACGCTGTAAACATAGAAAGAAAAAACGTCTGAAAATAATCCTCTTTATATTTCAATTCCAGGTCAAGTTACTCAGATAGCCGAAGAACTGTACAATACGTCTATTAAAATCACTGTACTCGAAGAAGGACACGTGGAATCATCGCCTCAGAAGATAATCGTTAAATTTCGCCTGGATTTCGACAACAGGCAATATCTAGCTACGCGAATAAATTCGCAAACTATTAACAGAAAATTAGCTCCAGTTCCATGTGGTGTTCTGTTGAAATTGTTTCCATTCGGATTTATGGCTAATAAAGATCTCAACATAACAGCAATCGGTGAAAAACTCTATCAAGTGTATGGTTCCAAAACCATGATAGGGAAATCATTTTCCGAATGTTTTAGATTGAGGAGACCCAAAGGTATTCCTTTTACCTGGAATAATGTGAGTTTTAGACGTTTTACTTATTTTCGATTGGTTATTTATGTAATTCTTTGACTTCATTGTTCTCGATGAATGTGAAATAATCTTATTACTTTATGTTACAGATTAAATTCCTAAATTCGGTTACATTTGAAATAGAGATTTTACGTAATATGATGGGACGTATAACAGCTCCGCCGAAAAAAAATGTCGAAAAGATTGGTCGAGGTGTGGTCATCGAACCGTCCGAAATTACTGCTTCGTTGGATCGTAGAGTAAGCCACGGTACGAAAAGTATTCTGTTGAAAGGACAACTTTTATATTTACCGGATTTGGAAACGATTGTATTTTTATGCAGCCCTGTGTGAGTCATTTTACATTAATCGAGAATTTTTATTAAAATACCTACCTACGTAAAATGAATAATAAAATTGGCTAAAATTATTTCCCAGAGTCAATAACGTCGACGAATTACAATATGCCGGTTTATATCTGAACGATTTCAATTTACACGGATTGAGTAGAGAATTAGTCTTAGCTGGTTGGCAACACTGCTCCAAGTAAGTGGTATTTTACGTCATACGAGATATTAGCTTTGGGGACTAGAGGTATATTATCGTTTATGGAAGTTTCTGAATGGAATTTTTAATTTTTAAACATCAATAAAAATGCTAATAATGGCAAAACAATGAAGTCATTCAATCAGCCTACGAATAACTGATACGTTGAGAAATTATAATCCCTCATTACACTTGGAATAAAAAAGACATCGCTTTGCGATGCTTTTTCAGCCTGATTTTCGTGAAATATTATAATTAAATGAATTGAAAAAAAGCATCGCCTAATCAGTGGTAAAGGTGGATGGGGGAAGGCGGTTCAATGGGCTTAAAAAATCGACACCACCAAAAAACATCTGAAACGTATACAAAAATCTACAACGCGAAAAACAAACTCAAAAAATAAGAAAACTCGCCCAAAAAGTCACATTTTTGGGGCTGTTAGGAGGAGCGATGAGTCTGAAAAGTCGAAATGCACAAAAAGCCCTTACTAAGTCTACATTCAAAATTTCAATTTCCTAACTCGATGTGGAGCGGAGATAGGTGAGGAACAGCCTTTTGTCAAGGTCAAAAAAGAGAAAAACCCTCATATCACCCCTCCTAATCGGCCTAAGATGCTAATTTTTGGATATATTATACAAATTTAGATGTCTATCAGTCGGACTGAAAAAAACATTTTTTGCGATTTTAGCTCCTCAGCACCGCCTTTCCCAAATTTGGGCATAATTGAATTCTCATCCAAGGTCAACCCCAGTTCAGAGTATGAAATTCTTCGCCAATCGAAACTTATTTCCCAAATTTGACCGATTTTGGTGGGTGTCGAGCTGGGCAAATAATTTTTAGTTTCGGAAAAAAAAATTTCTAGTATAAATACCTATACATGGCCAAAAATGGTCGTAAATGGTCTTCTTGAGCCTCAAAGCGGATTTTATTGATACTCTCCTCTCCTCCCCTTCCCCCCTGTATCTGCCATAGGTCGATAGACCGTAATAGCCTAGTTTTTATTGACAATGTGACATAGAAAATCAGACTAAAAATTGTTAAACGTAGAGAAATATACAATTCGAAAAAAAATATATTGTTCAAAATCACGAAATAATGTTGAAAAATAGGTAAAAATTTGACAAAAACTGTTTAAAATCTTTGAAAATTGGATAAAAGTTGAGAAAAATGGGTAAAAAGTACAGAAAATTGATTAAAAATTAGGTCAAAATTGACTTAAAATAAGTGAAAAAACAGTTCAAAATTATTGAAAATTGGGTAAAAATTAAAAATTCATCTAAATTGTGAAAAAATCAAAAAAATCGTGGAAAATTAGGTGGAAATTTGAATGAAATCGGTAAAAAGTGCCAAATATTGGTCAAAAATCGTGAAAAACCCGTTAAAAATTAATTGAAAATTGATCTAAAATAAGAAAAATATCGTTAAAAATGATCGAAAATTAGGAGGAAAAATTGACGAAAATGGGTTAAAAATGCCTAAAATTGATTAAAAGGTCACGATAAAATCATTGAAAACCATCAAAAATGAGTAAAATATTTATCGAAGTACGTAAAATACTGTTGAAAATTGATAAAAAAATCACGATATAATGTTAAAAAACATCGGTGAAAATTTACCGAAAATGTGAAAAAAAAAAAATTGTCGAAAATCATTGAAAATTGGGTAAAAAATTAAATAAAGTGCGTAAAAAATGTGCCGAAAGTTGATCACAAACCATAGAGAAAACTGTTAAAAATTAGCTAAAAACTCACCTAAAATGAACAAAAAAAATCGTTGAAAATCATCAAAAATAGGAAGGAATAATTGACAAAAATTCTTGCAAAATGCTGAAAATTGATCAAAAATTACGATGAAATCATTAAAAACCATCGAAAATTCAGTAAAATATTTACCAAAATGCCTAAAAAATGCAAAAATTTGAGCAAAAATCGTTAAAAGTCATTGCAAATTGGGTTCAAAATTTAAAAAAAAAATGTGTTAAAAGGGTAAAAAATTGTTTAATAATCATGAAAAACTATTAAAAATTATCTAGGTAAAAATTGAATTAAAAAACAAAAAAAATCGCTAAAAATCGTTTGAAATTGAGAAAAAGTTTAACTAAAACGGGTAAAAAGTGCAGAAAATTGATCAAAAATCATGAAAAACTGTTGAAAAATCGGTAAAAATCATTGAAAATTGGGTAAAAAGTTCACAGAAATGGGTTAAAAATAAAGAAAATTGATCATAAATCAAAAAAAAAAAAAAAATCGATGAAAAACAAAAATTGGACTAAAGCGTGAAAAAAATTAGTCAAAAAGTATTGAAAATCGGGTGAAAAAATGTCAAAATTGAGTCTAAAATGCAAAAAAGAAGGTAGCTAAAAATCACGAAAAAATCGTTAAAAAGAAACAATTTTGCAATTTTTATCCTTTAGCAACTCCCGTCTCCCTCTCCCTCCAAATCTGGGCACAACTTAATTATCACCCACGAAGTTATCTCCACTCCAAAATATCAAGTGACGTGCCAGTCGAAGCCTATTCCCCAAATTTAATCGAGTTTGGCCGTAATTTTTTAGTTTCGGGGGGGGGGGGTAATAAAAAAAATATGCCCAAAAATTTAAAAATAAATATCTACGCAGGCCAAAAATGGTCGTAATGGTCTTATAGGACCCCGAAACGGATTTTGTTGATATCCCTTTCCCTCCCACCGTAGGTCGATAGACCGTATTAGCCTGGTTTTCATTGACAATATCGCATAGAAAATCAGGATTAAAAGTACCTTTATCTTAAATTAGCATTTCTTTCGTTTGCTGGAACTTTTTTTTATTTTTAATTGTTTCAATATTTGTTTGGCAGATTAGAATTGATGTGCGAGCGAGCCGAACAAAGATCTCAAGAATTGGAAAAAAATCACGAACTACTCGATTGGTGGAAAAAACAAGGCGATGACTTGCTGTACTCGATGATACCTAAATCAATAGCACATTTATTACAAAATGAAAAATCCTATTTGAATTCGTGCAAGGTGAGTGCGTACAGGTGCACTACACGTAAGTGTATGTACCTACATTGTATTGTTTTATCGAATTAACACGTTTCAATCTTATATCATCTTTTTTTTTCGTAGTCATGCGAGATGGTCTCGGTAATATTTTGTGAAGTGGTTGAATTAGGATCAACTAGTACAATGCAAGGAGTAATGGATGTAATAAATTGTATGAACGCCGTATTCACGTGTTTCGATACTCTTACCGATCGCTTTGATGTATACAAAGTAAGCGGCTTTCGCTTTGTAATTTGATACATCGAAATGAAGCAGTAAAATAATGAAACAAATTAGATTTACCTAACTACCTACGTTGGTCCACGTACCTCTACCAATATAGCTTATTATATTCATTTTAATGTTTCAAAAGGTCGAAACTGTAGGCGAAGTGTACATGGCTGTAAGTGGAGCACCCGAATATACCGAACATCATGCTAAAAATGTAGTCGATTTAGGAATTTGCTTTTTACAAGAAGTTCATAATTTAAAATTACCATCGGCGGTTACCACCGAAATAAGAATAGGTACATTAAATTTTACCTATGCTGATGTACTCGTATTAGGTAATGTAAATTTGCAACCGATTATTATAGAAGTTTATTATTATTATTTTTTTTTTGGCAGGAATTCATTCGGGACCAGTAGCTGCGGGTGTTGTAGGCCTTAAAGTACCTAGATATTGTTTATTTGGCGATACGGTTAATACAGCTGCTCGTATGCAAACTACTAGCATGGTAAATAAGTACATGATTATATGGGTTTTTCAGGTTTGAGCCTGATCAAAATTCACGGAAAACGGAAAGTTCGTGTATTAGTACTGTAGAGCATTTGTTCCAATGCTGCAGAACTTCCCTAAACACCATTCTAATTTCCCACCTTTTTTTTTTTTTTTAAGACAGTCAAACGGGAGCAAAATTTGGTTTTTTGACAAATACCTACTTCCCAAATAAGTCTCTTGCAGAAAAAAAAAGCATCGCAAAGTAATGCTTTTTTAGCCTGATATTCGTGACATATTACAATCGTCAGAATTAAAATTTTTCCTAACCAGCATTGAGAACACTAAGGGTTCAATGGGGCTAAAAAGTCAAAACTCCCAAAAGGTACATCTAGGGTCCTCGCTGAATGTACATAACTAATTTCAAGTTACTAGCACAATTTGGAGGGAAGTTATGCGAGGACCAAATATAAAAAATAAGAAAAAACAACCAAAAAATTACATATTTGGTGTTGTGGGGGAGGGGGGGGGGTGAAATGGCGTTGAAAAGTCAACCCCCCCCCC